>SNQJ01S0027889.1:4412-65524 GCA_010110895.2 Picea sitchensis
AGACCCAGAGAGGGAGGTTAGCACCGATGGACTGTGCTTGTGAAGGTGTATACTCTCGGGCGGAACAGGCATGTGGGGAATGAGAGTCTGGTAGTAGTGGGCGTAAGATGGCATCCTGGGAAGAATCCTTCCAGATTCTAAGTTTTGTTTTCCCTATAACCTCAGCCTATCTAGGATTCCTTGCCTTGGGGTGGAGCTTAGTCCCAGCTCGGGGGTGATCCACTGTTGAGCTGATGAGCAGTGTGGTCTAAGGTTGGGTGGTTCGTGGAAGGCCTGCACTTGGTCGGTGGATCCCACCATTGTTACAAGATAAGTGTCTAACTATGTTTTATCACATTTTATCAATATGTTTTGTATCTCTGTGTATTATAATGATCATGCATTCTGCTGTGCATTTGGATTAATGTATTTGCCATGGATTATTTATGTTAAAATGACTCTTTTGCTTACTCTGAGCTTAAATGTATTTCATTGCTTAAATGCACACGATTAACTATGAATGAGAATGTGTTATTCCGCATAGTAACACCTACACGGTAGCCAAGGTGCGCTACAGTTATTCTAGGTTATCTACCAAGTAGTCTTATAGTAACCCTGGGTAGTTGAGTGAAAAGGGGTGTCACAATAATATTCTTTCTAGATTTGGTGTTCCTAATAAGTTCATAACAGACAATGGATCAATTTTCATTGGATCTAAATTCACAAAGTTCTGTGGATATTATGGTATCTTGATGAGGTAGTCATTCAATTAATATCCTCAAGGAAATGGGTTGGATGAATCAACTAATAAGACATTGATTCAAGTACTCAAAAATATAATTGCAGTAAATCAAATAAATTGGCATAAAAAACCGATGGGTTCTCTATGGGAAAGTCGACTTACTCCAAAAGGAAGCACTAGACATCCACCTCACACTTTGGTATATGGAAAGAAAGCTAGAATGCATATCAATTATCCATTGCTACAGAAACTAAAGACATGGAAGAAGACTCTCCTCTTCAAGCACGATATTATCAATTAATGCAGTTGGAAGAACAAAGAGCAGAGGCATTGATAACCATGACCAAAAGACAAGAAATAATTAAAAGGAATTTTTATCAAAGCACTACTACCAAAGACTTCCAAAAAGATCAATTTTTTTACTCTAGAACATAGCAAAGGAGAAGCCATATTTTCTGTAACATCCCTGGGCTTCCAAGTCGGGCACACGCTACCAAAAATCTCTCTCTACTCTATCCAAAATCTGATATACATATATATATATAATGAAAATGTAACAGATATAGACATTCTTCTCATACTCAGATTCATATGGAAGTGACAATAAACACAAACAATCTAATAAACTTCAAACATATACTTAAACACAACATGTAAAATTAATATAGATTTGGCACTTATCTTTCAAGAGAGGACCACCAACTGCGTGCATACCTTCCATGAACCTCCCAGCCTTAGACCACACTACTCCAAGCTATCAACAATGGGTCACCCCCGAGCTGGGACTAAACTCCACCTAGGGTAAAGTAAATCCTAGGCTAGGCTGAGACTACGGAAAGTTGCACAATGCAACAGGAATGATTCCCTCTAAGGAGCCTACTTATGCCCACCGCTCACAGACTCTCATTCCCCACATGCATGTTCCACCCCAGGAATATACACATTCATTGTTCCACGGTCCATCGATTGCTCCACTTCCCTTCCAGGGCTTCAGCAACAGGTCAGATCAGGAATTCTAAGAGCTTTGTAGTCGTTGTTGGGATCCCTCTAGAAGAAATCACTTCCCCAACAATCTCTCTCACCTGGAGAGAGTTTCTCATAGGCTTGACAACCTTCTTTTTCAACCCACGGGCCTGAAAACCCACCTCTTCAAACCATAGACCTGACAACCTGCTTATTGTGTCCAGCTCTTAAGTCTAATGGGTAACCACAGTAGAAAAAATAGGGTAAGGCAAGGTACGGGCTTAGCAAAATAACAGTGCATGCAAGTTACAGAGGTTCACAATGGCAGAGGTTTCAAAAATGGCAGAAAATGGATGACTACATTCTTTCTCAGTGTGTGAGAGAATGGGGAAAAGGATGGAAAGATTGGTGAGTGAACCCCCACAATGATGGATTTTCCCACATAAATCTACGTGTGTCCTGGATGAAACATGGCTCTCCATAAGCTCGTTCCTCTCCACTTGGATATTGTTCCTCTCCCCAAAGAAACTTAGGATAATAGGTTATGTCCAGCCTTAGTGTTTTAGGAATATATTATAATATTCCCTTAGGTTAATCCCTCAATATTAGCCCATTTTTCCTAGCCTCTTAGCCCCCTTTCCCTTTTCCTTCCTAATGGAGCTTAGTCCCCCTAAACTCTTTCTTCGTGGTTGGTCTACACGCAGCGATGTATTTTTATTAATGATCTGTAAAATTACATATACAAAAATAGGCTCATTGGCCTTAGCATCTAGGCTCTCCGACCTAATAAACACATAAGCCTCCCAACTTATAAATTCTTGGCTCACCAGCCTATAAACTTCATTAAACATCATTACAATTCAGCAGGGGCTCAGACTTGGGGTATTACAATCCCCTCCCCTTATTTATGCACTATCCTCAGTGCATGATATTTACATATTACAGCGAGATTTTCAAAAATCTTCAAAAATATGCGAGTATTATGCCCTCATAGCATCTTCATGCTCCCAAGTTGTGTCCTCAAGACCGTACCAGGTCCGTTGGACCTTTACAATTCCTATGGACCGATTCCAGAGATGTTTGATTTTCCGGTCCAAAATGCGTATTAGATGCACTTGAAAAGTGCTTTCTTGCTCCACCTGAATCACATTCCAATCAATAACATGATTAGCATTAGGTATATATTTCTTAAGCAATGATACATGGAATACATTATGTATAGAAAGAGATGCAGGAAATGAAATCATATAAGCTACTGGTCCAATCCTCTCTAGGATTTCAAATAGCCCAAAATATTTGGCTGCCAACTTGGAATAGTTTCCCAACTTCAGGGAACTTCTATTGGCCTTCACCTTCAAGAAAACATGATCACCCACTTTAAATTCACTGTGATTTCTTCCCTTGTCAGCATAGCTTTTCCGCCTATCCTAGGAAGCCTTTAAATCATTTTTAATCTTCAGCATTTGCTCTTCCATTTCTTTAAACAACTATGGCTCGATCACTACTTTGTCAGTTGGGTTGTCTCGGCTTACTGGTGTGTTTCACTTTCTTCCATAAAGTGCCTCAAATGGGCTCATCTTCAGTGATGCTTGGTACCCACTGTTGTAGAAAAATTCTACCAAGTGTAGATAATCTTCCCATTTATATGGTTTGTCCATCACATACATCCTTCGCATATCCGCTATCACTTGGTTCACTCTCTCTATTTTCCCATCAGACTCAGGATGATAAGTTGTGTTGAAGATCATATTTGTTTTGAACCCTTTGAATAATCCCTTCCAGAACTTTGAGGTAAAATTTGGGTCTATGTCAGACACAATTGTCTTGGGTATTCCATGCAAGCGTGCTACTTCCCTCATATAAATATCAGCAACATCGGTTTCCTTGTGAGTAACCTTCATAGGAATGAAATGGGCAGATTTAGTAAGCTTTTCCACCACCACCATGATAGCATCATGATGCTTTCTTGTTCTAGGCAATTTGGTGATGAAATCCATTGTCACCACTTCCCACTTGCACTTGGGAATGGGTAATGGCTGCAACAACCTAGTTGGGTGTCTATGCTCAGCCTTGACCCTTTGACACTCCAAGCATTTAGCAATGTATTCAGCAATCTCCCTCTTCATGCCTGGCCAATAATATTGGTCTTGACTGTTGAAACTGTTTTTTGATATCCTGGGTGTCCAGCATAAGGTACATTATGCATCTATTTTAAAATCGTACTCCTCAATTCAGGATAATTGGGTACATAAATTATGTTCATGTACAAGATAATTCCATCAATTCCCAATTCATAATCTTCAACTTTTTGTTGCATTATACCTTGTTGTAATTTTGTTACCAACTCCATGTACTACAAATCTACTTTCACAGCCTTGGACATTTTGCCTTTAAGATCATTTTGGTACATTCTAATGGTTGTAGCATGTAGATCATGCACTCTTATGTTGAGTGCAGCAGCCACTTTGTTCCTTTGATGTGCTTAATATCAAAGTCATACTCACAGAGGAATTCCAACCATCTGCTCTGCCTAGCATTCAAAGTTGGTTGGTTAAACAAATATTTCAGACCATTATGGTTTGTCCTCAGCTCAAATATCTTTCCCATGAGGTAGTGCTTCCACTTATTCAAGGCATGCACTATGGTTGCCAACTCAAGATCATGAGTGGCATAGAGTCTTTCATGCTCTTTCATTTTTTTGGATTCAAAACATATCACAAACCCATTTTGACTGAGGACTCCACCAAGCTCTTCTTTGCATGCATCTATGCAAACCACGAAATCTTCATTTGGATCTACAATCCTCAGAATTGGAACAGTGGTTAACAATTGCTTCAATTGCTGGAAGCTCTTTTCACATTCTGATGTCCATTGAAAATCCACCCCCTTCCTTTAGAAGGAAGTGATTGGGTGAGAAATTCTTGAAAACCATGCAATGAATCTTCTGTAGTATCTAGCTAGACTCATAAAGGACCTGACTTATGTCACATTCTTAGGTGTTGTCCACCCTTTAATGGCCTCAATCTTTTCAGGGTCCACTTCTATCCCTTCTTCGGATATGATATGCCCCAAATAGTGAATTATGTTTTGATAAAATGAGCACTTGCTCAATTTGTCATACAGTTGATGCTCTCTTAACACTTGTAACACCATCCTCAAATGATGCTCATGTTCTTCTTCTGAATTGGAATATACAAGGATGTCATCCAAAAAGATAATGACAAACTTGTCTAAATATTCCCGAAAAACATCATTCATTAAGCACATGAAAACAGTTGGTGCATTTGATAACCCAAATGGCACCATTGTGAACCCGTAATGACCATACCTTGTCCTGAAGGAGGTCTTGTTGATGTCTTCATATTTGATCCTTACTTCATGATATCCTAACCTGAGATCAATCTTTGAGAATATCCTTGCATCTTTTAGTTGATCAAAGAGATCATCTATTCTTGGCAAAGGATACTTGTTCTTTATATTCACTCTGTTAAATTGTATGAAATCGATGCACAATCTCAATGTCCCATCTTTCTTCTTCACGAATAAAACTGGGGCTCCCCAAGGTGACACACTTGGGAGTATATACCCCTTATTCAGAAACTCTTCAAGCTTCATTTGCAACTCCTTCAGCTTTGGTGTACTCATTATGTAGGGAGTCTTTGATACTGGAGCTACTCCAGCCATCAAATTTATAGAGAAATAAATATCTCTCTTTGGGGGTAGTCTTGTTATCTCCTTGAACACATCCTCAAAATATTTTAGGACTGCATGATCCTCTATATTTGGCACCTTATCCTTAGGTGCTTCCTCCATATGAGCTGCAAATATTTCGTATCCCTTCTTGTAACACTTCTTCAGCTACATTGTTGAGATCTCTCAGATAGTAACTGCCCTAGGAATTCCTTGGATTGTTCTTGGGTTCCCTTCCTCATCCAGGAAATTAAATGACTTGTTATGACAATCTAAGACAACATGGTGTTGGTCCAACCAATCCATACCAATTAGACAGTCATATGAACCCAATGGAAAGATGTTCAAATCTTCCATGGTACTTAGCCCATTCATGTCCACTGGACATGATTTAACTAGCTCAACAACTTTTCTCTTGGCTCCTGTAGCCAACTATACCAACCAATATTTCCCATGCCTTCTTCTTGGAAAAAGAAATATTTCCGCAACTTTAGGATCTATGTAACTATGACTAGCTCCTGAGTCTATTAAAATAGTAAAGGCATGGTTATTGATCATACCTTCTACTTCAATCATGTATGATTGAAACTCAACTTGCTTGTTGTTCAGGGCTGCATAGATCTTTGGTACACTTATTCCCATGTCCTCCATTGTTTTTGCTTGTTGTACATTGTGGACAACTCTCACTTTGTCACTTTTGTGAGGACAATATCTATACTTAGGTCTCCTTTACAGCCCCAACATTGAATGGGTGTCTTCCTTGGCCTTTGTCCACCTACCTCAGCCATTTTGTGCTCTCTAAAAGATGGTTGTCCTTGAGGATTGTTTATGAAAAAGGGTGGTATGTTCCCCTTCTACCTCTGCTCCCTCTTAAACTTCTTATTTTCCTCCCAAGCCTTCTAGAAAGTAGGATTTCCTTTTTGTTGATCATATAATCACTTGGCTCTCCTTAAGGTTTCCTCCAAAGTCTTAGTATCATCATATTGGATCTTGTCACTGATGAAATATGGAAGCCCACTCAAGTACCTCTTAATATTAACTGTCTCATCCTTGATGAAGGAGACATACTTTAACAGTTCTAAAAATCTCATTTGATCATATTCATCAATAGTCATGCTGCCCAGTTTGAGTTCAAATAACTCTTTCATATTTTTGTCATAATACCTCTTCGTTAGGTATTTCTTCTCAAATTTCTTCTTGAATTCCTTCCAAGTCATATTTTTCTCCCTAATGTGTTGCACTTGCACAAGTTAATCCCACCACATGGACGCCTTTCCTTTCAGTTGATAGATATAAATTCTTCCTTATGCATGAGAAGAATAGTTATGCAATTGTAAGTACTTCCTCATGCTTAGCAATCATGTCTCAGCATCTCCATCCTTCTTGTGTTCACCATCAAAAGTAGGAGTTTTGATATTGTTCATTTCTCCTTTCAATTCATCCACCATAGATCTCTTATGATGCTTACTGAGAGGGGATGGACTTGAGCTACTATGTGCTCTCTTATGGAAATTCTTTTGGGAGTGATGGTGATGTCTGCTACCACTCCTTGATCTTCCTTTTTCCTCAGGGGTCTAGACTTGGCTTCCTGATTTGTTGGAACCACTCTCCTTATCCAAATTATTTTCAATTATGTTGAGGATTTTCATTAAATTCATATTGAAGTCTTCTTGTTGTTCCTTTGCTTTCATAAGCCTTCCATTATCATTCTTGTGGCTCTAGACATCTGTCTTTAATTGTCTGAGGGTATCAGCTAGATTTATGTCTTCCTCATTTCTTCCTCCATGTCCATTGGAGTTGGTTCCTTTCCATACCGAATTGGACATTCAACCCTCTTATTTCATCATCTTGATTGTAGACTACCTTTGTAGCATCCATCACTCTACACTATGTGTTGATTCTGATCCGATAGTTGTTAATTCTGCAAAAATGTGCAGCCAACAGAACTTTGTCAGGCTAATTGTTCTTAATAATTTCATGAAAACATGAAACATTCTGATACATTAATATATATTAGACTTATTTTCTGCTGATTTTCTGAGAAATTGACAGTTCATATCCAATTTTTGGGTGAATCGTTATCTTCTATTGTTCAAGACCTTTCCAATGCTTGCTTCCATGCTCAATTTTGAGTTTTGAACAGGAAGTTATGGATACTTGAACAATTTGTCTTTTAAGTGATGAAATCATGTTCATGGATTCTTCCAACTCATATTCGAATTGGCTCTTGGATTCGTGTTGGATCCCTTTTTTCAGTTTTATAGGCCTTCCTTACTTCTTTAGGTGTAGGTATGTACAATCAAGAACCTCATGGACGCTTTCTCTAATCCCTTTCCTGTTCTTAAAACAAAATTTTGGGCGCTAGCCCCTTTTCTTAGGCCCCCAAATTCATGTGACCATGGGCTGTGACCCAGCACTAACAACTAGGTGATTATCCTATGCTTCGGGCCTCCAGGGCTCTGGAACTTCGAGGCTTCGGAGGATCTTCCTTCCTTACAATGCATTTCCTCTTAACGCCAATTCTCCGAATACTCGGAAGACGTACAGATCGTCGGTCCTCATTCTTTGTTTATATCTATGGTGGATAGGAGCTCCGGGACTTTGGGATTTAGCAGTTTCCAAATCAATTCTCTACAAATCTCCCAAAGTGTCGACTCACCGAAGATCCTCTCTCTTGCCTCAACGTGTCATCTCTGGACCAACGGTCAAGATTGTTAAGTTTTGAGTTATTATTAGGTTTCTTTTCAATTTACTAGATAACAATAGCATAGGTAGGATCACTGAGAGAAACACAATCACAAGATACACAACATTTATCCTGGGAAACCCTCATGGGGGAGAAAACCCAGCAAAAACTTCCTTAATATAGATAGTCAAGACAATAAACCAAAACACTAGAGAATATCCAACACTTAGCAATGTGCCTCTCTCTTCCTTCTTCTCCCAACTCCAGCTACCAAACTTGCGCACTTGATGAGCGAATGAGTGAGTGAGATAATGAGGCACTAGCCTTCTTTATTTATACTAGCTAGAAGGCGCTTGGAAAGGTGTCTCTTCACTGGGCAGGGCCAACTTCTCTTCTTAGTGGTTAAAACCACTTTAATTAGGTCTGGGGAGCGAATTCTTAGTTTGCATAATGTAATTAAGGTTTGACAAATCCGCAAAATGGGATTTGGTCAAGTACAAGGCCCAACATGATCAATCAACAAAAGGGGATTGATCTAATGATTAATAACTCAGTAATAAATAGAATACTCTTTGCAGTTACAATATTTCAACACTCCCCCTTAATAATAAGGTTATTCTACAACATCATCAGGAGAGAGAGAGGGTAACAACATAAACAACATATGGAAAACTGACTGGCATATTTATAAATCATCAGAAGTTTTTCTCATCATCATCAATAACAGCATGAGGTTGATACAACATCAACAAAAATAGCATCACAACACGAAGGTTGGACCATCATCAACATCAACACTAAGCTAGAAATCTTCAGCATGAAGTTGGCATATCATCAACATCATCACTAAGCGGGAAATATTCAGCACGAAGCTCGCATCTCAACAACATCAGCGCGAAGCTTGAAATCTTCAGCATGATCCTGGCATCACAACAACATCAGCACGAATCTGGAAATCTTCATCACGAACCTGGCATCTCAACAACATCAACACCAAGCTGGAAATCTTCAGCATGAAGCTGGAAATATTCAGCACAAGGCTGGCATCAACACTACTCCCCCTTTCGAGAGAGGTCATTTCGAACTACACTAATATTGTCTCTAAAGTGATCAAACTTTACATGAGACAGAGACTTGGTCAACACATATGCAACATGTTCATCCATGCCAACATAATGGAGCTTTATGGCTCCTCTCTACACCATATCACCAATGTAATGATATCAAATTTCTATTTTTTTTACTTATCATGGAACACGGGGTTCTCTTTCATTTTTATGCAACTCTGGTTATCACATAGAATCGTGGTTGCTTCCATCTCCAGATCAAATAGACCTATCAACAACTTTCGAAGCCATATGGCTTCACAAATGGCAGAACATGCAGCAATGTATTCTGCTTCTGTCGTGTTGAGAGAAATAATTGATTGCTTCCTACTCTTCCATGAGATCATGGCTGACTCCGGACTGAAACAACATCCTGAGGTGCTCTTTCTGTCAAAGACACTTCCAACCCAATCTGAATCGGTATATCCACTTAGTTTGAAGTCATGATATCCATTATAAATGAGACCAAAATCCAACGTACCCTTAAGTTATCTCATCACATGTTTTGCAGAAACAATGTGAACATGTCTGGGTTCTACCAGAAATTGACTCAAGGCATTCATAGAAAAACATATATCTAGCCTGGTGTTCATTAGATACATCAATGATCCAATGATCTGTTTGTGCAGCGTAGCATTAACCAACTCTGACAAAGTATCAACTAGGAGCTTCAACTTTGTTTCCATGGGTGTATTCATGGATTTACACTCCAACATATCAAACCTCTTTAGTATTTCAACTGCATACTTCCCTTGGTTAAGGAAGATCTTCTCTGGGCTATGCCAGACCTCAAGACCTAAAAAATAGTGCATTAGGCCAAGGTCTTTCATCTCAAATTTTGCAACGAGCTTCTTCTTACAATCAATGATGAGCTTTTCTTCTCTAGTTAGAAATAAGTCATCCACATACAACAACAATATAAAAGTCTCATCATTCATAACCTTGCAGTACTCTTGGTAAAGCCCAATCTCGTCAGGAAACTGACAATTCTTCCATACCAAGCTCTAGGATCTTGTTTCAACTAGTACATAGCCTTCTTCAATCTGCAGACATGTGTTTTTATATATTCAACCTCAAATCCTTGAGATTTTTCTATATACACTTCCTCTTCAATGACACCATTTAAGAAAGATGTTTTCACATCCATCTGGTGTAACTTCCATTTCATCTTAGTTGCAAGGGATATGATGGTTCTGATTGAAGTGTATCTGGATATAGGAGGAAACGTCTCTTCATAATCAACGCCTTCCTTTTGATAAAATCCACGAGCTACAAATATTGCTTTATATTTCTCAATACTTCCATCAACAACATGTTTTATCTTGTATATCCATTTGGAAGATACCACATCCATGCTCTTTGGTCTGAGAACTATTTCCCATACATCATTATTTATAATGGATTGGTATTATTCTGTCATGGCATCTGCCCATTCTTTATTCTGAATGGAATCTTCAAATAAAGTAGGCTCTTTTTCTAAGAGATCACACATCAAATCCATATAACTGGAGAATGGATTGGGTTTCTTGACTTGTCTCATGGTTCCTTCGGGGGCACCATACTTCTCTCCATCTTCAATAAGTTCCTTTGCCCAATATGGATTTCTCTTGTGGGAGATCGTCATCTGGGGAGGTTCTTGAGATTCGTTTATGTCATGATCTTCTGGAATCTCCTCATCAAAGAAAGCTATGACTTCCCTCACTGGTTCTACAACTCTGGGAGCTACAGGTTATTCTTGATATACTTCTTCAAGTTGGCATCTTCTTTATTTCTTGAGTGTTGCATCTTCATCAAAGGTTACATCTAGTCTATTGATCTCAATATGATGGTAACCTGGTATATAAATTATGAAGGCCGTGGAGACCTCACAGTATCCAATAAATATTCCATTCTTTCCTGAAGGGTCCAGCTTGTCTCTCTTCTCTTTCGGAATGTGTACAAATATTGGACAGCCAATTATTTTGAGATGGATTTATTCTGGCTTCTTTCCGGAGAACATCTCTTCGGGAGTTTTGAGCCCAAGTGCACTATGGTATAATTTGTTATGTACATACATTGTTGTTATTGTTGCTTATGCCCATAAGTGCATTGGAAGATCTTGATCATGGATCATAGTATTCATTGCTTCCATTATAGTTATGTTCTTTATTTTTGCTACACCATTTTGTTGAGGATTGTAGGGAGTGGTGATCTCCCCCTTGATCCCGACATATTTACAAAATTTTACAAACTCTTTTGAGGTGTATTCTCCTCTATTATCTGACCTGAGTATCTTGATCTTTCTTTCAGAGAGATTCTCTATCAAGGATTTGAATTCCTTGAATTTACCAAACACTTCATCTTTTGATTTCAAAAAGTAAACCCAGGTTTTGCGAGAATAGTCATCAATAAAAGATACATAGTATACATACCCACTAATGGAGTTTGATGGAATTGGGCCACATACATCTAAGTGGATGACCTCTAAGACTCCTTATGATTTATTTTCGCTCTTAGGGAAAGGGTTTTAGATGTTCTTTCCTTATGCACATCCATTGCACAAACCTTCATGGTCAACCTTGAATTCTGGTAGACCTGCAACTACCTTGCTTACATATGGTAATGCCTTGTAGTTGATGTGAGCTAGTCTTCTATGCCAAATTTCACATGGAATCTCAATGGAATGAGTCAAGGTTGCTTCTGAGTGACCTTTTATCTTATACAAGCCACCTTCTTTTGTTCCAATAACAATTACATCTTCTATGGTTTTTCCTTTAGGCCACATAAGAACTTCTCCATCTATGAAAGAAACTCTGAAGCCTTTCTTATCTAAAGATAAGATAGAAAGTAAGTTCTTTTTCAAACCTGGTACATATAGTACATCCTTCATCTTCATTGGGGTCCTTGAATCAAGTTTGTAATTTGACTCTCCTACTCCTTTGATAGGGTATTGGTAATCATCTCCGAGTGTAACTTTCTGGGGAAATTTGTTTTTTGTAAGGCTAGAGATAATGTCTTTTTGACCTGTCATGTGCTTGGAAGCACCAATATCTATGATCCAAGTGTCCTCACTGGGTGACATTGATCCTGAGAGGGAAGATATTAAGAGATAGTCTTCAATATGTTCTTTTATCATCTTTATGGGTGGCTCTTCATCTTCAACTGTATGGGCATGGTGCCTTTTGTTTCTCTTCTTGTATTCTTCTCTTCTAGCTAGACAATTCTTAGCAATATGTCCCATCTTGTCACAATGGTAACGGTAGGATGAGAAATAATTTTCTCTTCTATGACCTTTCTAAAACTTTTGGAATCTCCTTGGAGGGTGAGATTCTTTATGGATGAATTTGTTTGGGGAGTGAGACTCCTTATGTTGATGAGTTTCCTTTTGTAAGTGAGACCTTTTCTTTCCTCCTTTAGTATGAGTAGCTAGGGCTTGATCTTTATCTCTTGATAGTACTTCTTCTTGGTTAGCTACTCTTGCTTCTTCTTGAATACATTATTCCCACAAACTGTCAAAATGTAGTTCCTCCTTTCTAGCACAAAGAGTTTGGATGAATGCATCCTAAGGTCTTGTGAGACCATTAAGAGTTGTCATTATAAGTTCATATTCATCTAGAGTATCACCAATTTCTTCTAGCAGTTCCTTGAACTGTGATATTCTAGAGAAATATTCATGAATTGTTTCTCTTTTATGCATCCTTGTACTTTTGAGTTGAGTTCTAAGATTCATCTTCTGGTTGGTGTTCTTTGCTTCATACATTCAAGTTAGGGCATCAAAAATTTATTTTGGAGTTTTCTTTGAAGCCACTTGAGGAATCAAGTGATCTTTAATAGAGTCTGTAATGATTCTTTTTGCCCTAACCATGTCCTTTTGGTGTTTTTCTTTAGCTGCAACATCGGTAGGTTCTAGTAAATATTCTTTAATGAATCTTGCTAGGTCATTCTCTTCAAGAATGAGTGAAATCCTATAATTACAGGCATGGAAGTTATCCACACCTTCTATCTTGTCAACAAGCTTAGTGTTTGCAGACATCTTGACCTGGAGCTAGGAAAATGACCAAAAATTGAAAATGCTTAGAATTTAAATCTGAACTTACCAAGAGGTTTTCTTGGCTAAGGCGAGTATCCTGGTGCAGTCAGATTTCAGAAAATACAATTTTTTCCCTTCAAACTGGGCTTGTGGAATTCTAGACTGGTACTTCTAGTATTGGTTCTGGTTTTCTGGTTTTCTAGTTTTTTGGTACCAGTGAAAACTAGGGGTTCACTTTTTGAGAGTTTTGTCCACTGAAAACGTGTGTTAAGGCTGCAAAAGAGTTCACTAAGCTAGGGTGCACTTCCTTGATGATTTTTAGGCTGAAATTCCTCTTCAATAGAAAACCCTAATTTTCTTGTACGACAACAGTGACATTTTTGCTTATCTAGTGAAAGGTGCTCTCTTCAACTTAGCTCTGATACCATGTTAATTTTTGAGGTATTATCATATTTCTTTTCAATTTACTAGATAAAAATAGCATAGGTAGGATCATTGAGAGAAACACAATCACAAGATACACAACATTTATTCTGGGAAACCCTCATGGGGGAGAAAACCCAGCAAACAATTCCTTAATATAGATAGCCAATACAATGCCAAGACAATAAACCAAAACACTATAGAATATCCAACACTGAGCAATGTGCCTATCTCTTCCTTCTTCTCCCAACTGCAGCTACCAAACTTGTGCACTTGATGAGCGAATGAGTGAGTGAGATAATGAGGCGCTAGCCTCCTTTATTTATACTATCTGGTAGATGCTTGGAAAGGTGTCTCTTCACTAGGAAGGGCCGACTTCTCTTCTTAGTGGTTAAAACCACTTTAATTAGGCCTAGTAGCTGACTTCTTAGTTTGCATAATATAATTAGGGTTTGAACAATCCGCAAAATGGGATTTGGTAAAGTACAAGGCCCAACATGATCAATCCACAAAAGGGGATCAATCTAATGAATAATAAATCAATAATAAATAGAATACTCTTTCCAGTTACAATATTTCAATAGATATTAACTCTGACCCTCTTGGATTTCTCGACTCAAGTAACCTACAACTCAAATCTTCTGGAGTACCACTTCTCCGGACCTTGGGATCTGGCACCACGTGTCCTTTGTGATAAATGGTTGAGATGGAATTCGGCTTTCGGGCCTTCGAAAGTCCTTGACCTCAACTATTTATGCCTTGAATCCTCTGAACCACAGGATCTACTGTCACATGTCCTCTCCTGATGAATGGTGAGGATTTACTCTTCTCTTCAGAGCTTCGGGCGTTACGCCTTCCTCTTACTTCATTCCTTTCGAACGCTGAATTGGTGAACTCCTGGGGTCCACTTAGTACTGCACACCCAGGTGGTACGTGGCATATTCCAAGAAGTGGACACGTGGCCCTATCTGAGGGGTGACATGTGTCAAGTTCTAACTGGAAAAATCAACCTTTTAAAAGAACAAAACACAGTGACACATGGCACACATCTTGTGTGTCCACATCGCCCCAGGTGACGTCACCAAGCCACGTCACTTCAGTTCTTCATGGCTTCAGAACTTCGGGACTTCGGGACTTAAAAGATCCGGAAGTTCTTCAAACAGCTTTCCCCCAAATTCCAAACTCCAAACTTCTTAACCTCCTGGGGTCCACGTAGTACAACTATCATTAATCGAGGTGGCAACATGTAGCCCCACCACCGAGTGACACATGTCATGTCTCAATCGGTATTAAGGGCTTGTCAAAAGTACAAAAACAAGTGACACGTGGCAGACTTAGGTAGGTCCATGTCACCCTAGGTGACATCATCATGTCACGTCATATCCAACGCTTCGGGACTTCGAAGATTTCCTATCTTTGACACTTTCTCAAACCTATCAAACTACCGAACTGTTGAACAGGTCCATGTCACCCCAGTGACATCATCATGTCACATCACTTCGAAAAACTGGGACTTCGGGGATTCCTTCACATCTATGCATTGTCAAAACTCCCGAACTATCGACTGCTGACAACTTCTTCCTATAGCTCCAAGACTTCAGCGATTTCTCCATCGCGCAACCTCCAACAAATTTCCCTGAACGTCAAATCGCATGAGAAATCCAACAGTTCTCCTCCTCCTGAATGATCTACGATTGAGATTCATTTCAGGACTTTGGGGGATTTCGCTGTTGAACACCCCACAACCCTCGGACTATTGAATTCCGAACATTGTTTAATCTGAGGACACGTGTCCCTGGAAATGGATGGTCTGGATTGGTTCTGGACTTCGGCAGTTTTCTCTACTATAGTTTTAAAACGTCTGGAGGGAAATGTCTGAAGGAATTTTTTGCTTAACCTCCATGCACCTTCCCTGGATCCGACAGTTATGAGGGTTTAGTCTACTTTCAAACAGATCCTACGGCCCAAATTTTAAACTTTGTGACCTAATACCACGTCTGTCGTGGTTTATCAAATTGTTATACCTCCTGATCTTCTAAACATAGCCAAGGTGTTCCCCTAGCGCCCTATTGGCACTTTGTAAATCAATTCCATGTGGAATTTTTTTACTCCAAATTCCACATTTGTGGCCCATCCAGGTTTAGTGTTGAAACCATGGGCTCTGATACCATATTGTAACATCCCCGAGATTCCAAGATGGGCACACGCTACCAAAAATATCCATCTACTCTATCCAAACTATGATATGAATATATATATATATATAATGCAATTGTAACATATATAGACATTGTGCTCATACTCAAATTCATGTGGAAGTGACAATAAAAACATACATGTAATAAACATTGAAAATTATGATAAAATTCAAACATATACTTAAACACAGCATGTAAAATTAATATAGAATTGGTAATTATCTTTTATGAGAGGACCACCAACTGCATGCAGACCTTCCACGAACCTCCCAGACTTAGACCACACTGCTCCAAGCTATCAGCAATGGGTCACCCATGAGCTGGGACTAAACTCCACCCAGGTTCAAGGAAATCCTAGGCTAGGCTGAGACTAAGGAAATTTGCACAATGCAACAGGAAGGATTCCCTCCAAGGATCTTACTTACTCCCACCGCTCACAGACTCGCATTCCCCACATGCTTGTCCCACCCCGGGAATATACACATTCATTGTTCCACAGTCCATATACTGCTCCACTTCCCTTCCAGGGTTTCAGCAATAGGTCGGATCAAGAATTATCAGATCTCTCTAGCTGTTGTTGGGCTCCCTCCAGGAGAAATCACTTCCCCAACAATCTCTCTCACCTGGTGAGAGTTCCTCACAGGTCTGACAACCTGCCTCTTCAACCCACGGGCTTGAAAAACCACCTCTTCTAACCATAGGCTTGAAAACCTCCTTCTTCTTTCCAGATCTTAAGTCCAACAGGTAACCACAGCATCAAAAATTGGGTAAGTCCTTGTACGGGCTCAGCAAAATACTAGTGCATGCAAGTTACAGAGGTTCATGATGGCAAACGGTTCAACAATGGTGGAAAATGGTTGACTATGTGCCTACTAAGTGTGTGAGGGAATGGGGCAAAGGGTGGCAAGAATGGTGATCGAACCCCCACAACGATGGATTTTCCCACATAAATATACATGTGTCTTGGATTACACATGACTCTCCAAAAGCTCGTTCCTCTCCACTTGGAGCTCGTTCCTCTCCCCAAAGGAACTTAGGATAATAGGTTATGTCCAACCTTAGTCTTTTAGGAATATATTATAATATTACCTTGGGTTAAGTCCTCAAGCTTAGCCCCTTTTTCCTAGCCTCTCAACCCCCTTTCCCTTTCCCTTCCTAGTGGAGCTTAGTCCCCCATAACTCTTTCTTCATGATTGGTCTACATGCAGCGATGTATTTTTATTAATGATCTGCAAAATTACATATACAAAAATAGGCTCATTGGACTTAGCATCTAGGCTCTCTGGCCTAATAAACAGATAATCCTCCCAGTTTATAAATTATTGGCTCACCAGCCTATAAACTTCATTAAACATCATTACAATTCCGCAAGGGCTCGGCCTTGGGGTATTACATTTTCATACTAAGTTTGAAGCTCTCTGGATTGGGCCATATCATATTAAAAATGTTTTTGGTTTCAATTCTTACTTGCTAAAAGATATGAATAGAACAATTCAAACATTTCCCATGAATGGGAAATACCTCAAGCATTTCTTTATCTAATTTCATATTCCCACCTTTGTGCATAAACCCTCACCTCTTTCATTTTCCCTCTTTGTATATATTTCATGCATATCACCTTTCCTTTTGTTTCATTTTTCTTTCCATTTTACCTTATTTTTATTTTGACTCCATTGGCCAATGGACAAGGCTCTATGGATTCTCAACAACCCGTAGGGGGTTACTATCCCACAATTGGAGTTGAATTTTGATCAGCATTCATTGATCAAAGTTATAGTCTTTTGGTCATACTTGCTCTTTTATATATCCCACACTTAGTCATTTTTGTAAAATAAGGGTTGTGGGACCATCGCCCATAGTCATCATGAATCTATAGTTCTGCTACCCACAAGTCTACATCATCAACACTTAGTCATTTTTCCTTTTTGTGTCACCCTTTATTCACATTTATTACACTTGGCCAATTATTTGTTTGTGGGACTCTCGTTGTGGAAGTAAGAATTGTCCCAAAAGGTCCACAAACATGTAGTCTACACTTCCAACCTCTCCAAAATGGCCCTTGCACTTTCACATCACACAAAATGGACCATTTTAATACTTAGTTTATTTCATGATTGTGGATGTGGGAGTTCCCCCCTCATCTCCCCTTTCATCTCCTACATCTCCCAACTCACAAACCCGCATTCACAAAAATGCCCCTTGCATTCCTCACTTTACACTTCCATACTTAAGCCATTTTTCATTCACCTTGATACATAATCACACTCCCCAAGAACGTTTTTTATCCTACCGCCACGTCAACTGGAACACATTATGAATTAATATTGTTATTAAGTGATGTGATTCTCGTAAAATCCCCATCTTAAATCCAAATCAAATCATGCAATTAATAGTTTCGAACTAAGTTGTGGTATGTGATATCAAGGCAATACGTGGTAAATTTAGTAAGGTATTAAATTCTCATTGTAAAAAGTATTATTTTGAAAAATCGCCACCTATTCACTCAAAATTAATCTTTTCCAAATATGTCGATTAAGAAAAAAGAACTATATTGTGGAGATACTATCTATATTCTAGGACGAGAAGACCGTGAATTCCAGTGGTCCAAATATTTCAAGTGGTATTCGGCGCTTTCGCCTCAAGAAAGAAGTTCAAACAAAGTATGGACTTCCAAGATTGCATTAGCCAGGTGTATGCCAAAAGTGTCCGACTTTAAGGAATTAGTTTTCTGGTGCACAAACATGTTTAATAGTGAGAAAAGAATAATTCAGCTACAGGGAAAGACATCAGTCTCTTTGGCACCTATAGTTTCCTAGAGGATGCTTAGATTTCCAAAACCGACTATGACATTCAAAGGCTCTAAATTTGATGTCATCTTGAAGGCCAACAATGGAGGAGCAAATACTTTGAAATTTTTTCTCACGGAGCCATCAAATTGTTTTGGGAAATCTTCTCAAATATAGGTATGTTCACTCAAGTACCCTTATAAGGAGTTTGTATGGTTGTTTTCTAGAATCATTGGACAAGAGTACATGCCTATTGTTCCAAGATATGTTATGTATGCCCTCCAACATTCTATTCGTGAAGACACCATATTTGATCAGTCTCACATTATTTCAAATGAAGTTTCCTTTCAATTGGGAAATTTTTGAAAAACCAAGAAGTTTTACATGACCTCTTGTTTAGTTTATGTTATAACCTACTATCACATATTTGAAGACTTGTTATGAGCAAGGAATGTAGATTTCAATAAGGATCCAGTACGGTTTTGGTATCTGACGCTCTAGAAGCATAAGGCTCCATACCATTTTTATGAGGTACATAATGCCCTTTTATCCACCTTCAAGAAGTCAATTCACGGTTCTACCAAATCAAGGTTGTTAATGAAAGATTCATCCTTTCTGGCAGGGAAAGGAGCTTTTGAGACTCCAGATGACTTCAGTTATGCTAGAATCTATGGTTTTCAAGGAAAACCTTCCTTATTACCTTTTTATGTCTCTCATAAATTCTTCACAGTCGAAGTATGTAAACAATATAAATTTTGGGCACATTTATTTAATGAGAAACGGAAAAATCAATTCATTCCACTACCTTGGAAAATTGGAGAGATTACTATCAATAATATCTCTCATTTGGATGGATTCTCTATCCATTTTGATCATTTTAAATTAAAGGAAATTCATGAAATTTATGGCTTTGACACTAATGATTTANAAAATCAATTCATTCCACTACCTTGGAAAATTGGAGAGATTACTATCAATAATATCTCTCATTTGGATGGATTCTCTATCCATTTTGATCATTTTAAATTAAAGGAAATTCATGAAATTTATGGCTTTGACACTAATGATTTATTCACGACACATGTGTTTGCAGTTGGTTATGGTTCATCATTCCTCAAGTCTACTCAATTGAAGGAAGGACGAGGGGATAACCAAAACCCTCGATAGGTTTCTCCTTAAAAACCCCATGATGACATTAACACTTTGGTCAGTAAAAATGACCATTTAAAAAAATAGGGTGAACCACAGCAGGTGGAAACCCGGGCATACCATTTTTTTCCTAGAAAAGTGGTTTAATAAGAAGTAAACATCATGGCAATATTCAGGAACAAAGAAAATATTCTACTATAAACTTTGATGATGGAGGAGACAAAAACCCTCCTAGGAGGGGCATTGAAAATTCACACATAGTTTTAGCAAGTGCAAAAAGGAAAAAGGAAACTGTTAAGAAAACAAGTCAGGAAGTACCAATTTGTGAAGTCATGGAAGTCAATGTTGAAATTGGAGAATCCTATTGAGCTGAGCAATGACTAATTGGGAGCAAAACAACAGCAAAGGAACTTAATTATGGATATCCAGAGGTTTTCAAGGAAGAATCAATCACCTGCACCACACTGCTTTCAACCAAAATTCAAAGAAATTATAAATTCAAAAGGTGAATTTAAAAAATAACAAGGTTGTTAAAAAATGGATCTCAGAGATAGATATGGAAGGAGTAAAATATGTTAAAGTTTTTAAACTCCAACAAGCTATAGGGTATGTAGTGAAGTAATCAATTGATGAACAAGATAAAGAGAACCATGTCCTAAAGAAAATAATAATAGATCTAGAGGATGCTTTGTTGCCTCAACCTTCATTTGTCGAGCCTATTTTTGCCATCAGGCCAGTCAATGTTTTGGAAGGTACAACAAAGTCAAATTCAAGATTAAAAGGTGCCTCAAATCTATTAACAACTATTATAGAGTATGCAGGAGATAACATAAAAAATATAACTCCTTTAATCCCTTAAATATGAGAACTATCAACTAGTTCACCTACTCTCTCAACAAGGATTATACATTTCAAAGAGTATGTCGAAAAAGACTTAGAAAATTATGAGAATTTCTACAAAGAAGTTGTTGGTACGTATTCAGCAAAAGTTTTAATTTTGAAGGATGTCCATTGAAGGGAACAAAATATTCCTTCTAAAGTTCGACTAAAACAAATAAATGCATGTTGGCTAAGGAGGAATAAGTGTTTACAAGAAATGCTTGTTGAATGTGACACTATAAATTAAAAAACAAGTGATTTATTCCTTAAGCGTATTGAATTAACCAAAGAATTGGAGGGTTCATGCTTCATAATGGACTCAATACTACTTTCAAGGGATCAAATACAAGAACAGTTGGATGCCCTTAAAATTTCATGGGAAAGTGAATTTAACAAGCTAATTGAATATTCAGAGGAAGAAGTTGAGAAGTGGTTGGTTCAGTATGTAAACAAAAATGAAGACATCGAAGATACACTTCACCAGCTAAGTTTTGATTTTAAAGATATGGAAAATGAGTTGTTTGTCACCAAGACCAAGCATGAAACAACAGTTTCTCCCATGCAGGAGTACATTGAACTATGGTTAAAGAATTCCTTGGTTAAAATAATGTTAAATTTCTCCTTTAACCCAACACCCGGCAATTACTTCCAAATAAATCACTTTATTAAATAAAATCACGATTGACTCTCCACCCCTGATCTTTGGATGAAATTCCTTCTTCACCCATATGAGATTCCCTTGATTCATTGTCCTTTGTAGCTGAAGCACTTGATAAAAAGTTCATATTTTTCTCCAATGTGGATGACTTAGGCACCTGAGAAAAAGTCCTTTTCTCCTATGTGCTCTCATGTGGCTTAGATATCTAGGTGAAACACCTATCTGAGATCTCCTTACTAGTTTCCCAACCTTCTTCTATAGCTCATTAATCCACCCAACACAAAAAAATTATGTTGCCTGGACCCGTTGCTCGCTACCTAGATCCCTGCTCAAAGTTACACGCAAACTTTTGTTGCTACTCAGGTACTTCTCTAGCCTACTCGATATTTTTTCTCATTGCCCGACTATTTCCTATAGTTTCCCAACATCTCAACTAGGCCTACCTGATATTCCTAGGTTGCTTGACAGTTTTTTGTTGGAGGCCTTCTTATCCCAACCTACGGATCCTCTGGCAGCCTCGGTCTACACCTTCTTGTCAGTTGCACTAACACCCATAAGCTATGTCAGTGTCTCTCTATGCCAAGCCTCCAACTCTTGTGCCTCCTTCACCTACTCATCCCATGGCCCAAACTTGTTTGTGTCTACTCCCTACGCTCTTATATTTTATAGCCTGGATGTTGTTGTGTTCATTGGCTAGCAACTTTTTATGCAGTTTCCCCTACGGCGTTGTTGGTGGCCGGTTGCGGCAATGGTTCCCTATGGTTTGCCTACACTGGTTGGAAGTTATTACAACAATCACTCCTTTCTTTTCCCTACGGAACCTCCTACGACCACACCTGGTCACCTTTTCTACCTCATGTCATTTCCTTTCCCCACACACACGACCTCTATTAGAACCTCTCTGACTAACAACTCTTCATGGTTGCTCCACAGCTCTCTCATTGCCTGCAATATGTGTGGCTTTGTTGTCGATTAAAGGCTAGTTGTCAGTTGCATGACCCAGCTCCTCCAGTAGTTGATCTCTCTTTCAGTAGCCATAGTCTCTAACTTGATCTCAATGCACAGATCTTCTTAGTATTTAGTAGTTGTTATATCTCCTATAGCCATACGATATCGGTCATATGTTGTACGACTATACTTTTTTTATTTTTTTATTTTTATTTCTAGGTTTTAACTTTACCCCTATAGACCTACAAAAAAAAAAAACTTTCTTGCACTAAAAATCATGATTTCATGTAACTCGGTTCCTCCTTCAAAGATCATGCTCTGATACCATGTTAAATTTATCCTTTAACCCAACACCCAACAATTACTTCCAAATAAATTACTTTATTGAATAAAAGCATAAATGAGTTTTTAACTAAACATTACAGTGGAAGCAAATAAGGAAACCATAGACAAAGTACACATGTAATTTCTAGGTAAAATGCCACTGGAAAAACGCCTAAGGAAAAAACCAATACCTTGTTGATTTTATTAGATAATATCCTAGGCTCCCATCCTGGAATAATGACCCACCTGAGGAAAATACAAATCATCAAATAGCCTAGCCTAACACACTTGGTTGTTACTCCTTTGTTGCCCCTTTTCTCCTTTCCTCGGACCCTGCCCCTGCACACTTGGATGAAATTCCTTCTTCACCCAATCAATGAGATCTCACTCACTCATTATGTGTGTATATCCTCCTCGCACTTAGGTTGCCTTCTATAATCTTGAGTTTACCCTAAATCCAAAACCCTGGATCTTCAAAGTGATCAAACACTGATATTAGATCTCACCTTCACTTTAGATCTAATGGCTAGGATTTAATTTAACTCACTAATGACAAATACTTAGGCATTTAATTAAATTAAACTCACATTAATTAAAAAAGTACATTCACTTTAATAATCACTTTAACGAAGTGAATATCCTAAGTTCTAAGAGGCATTAAGGATGACTTCTACTTATTAGACACAAATCGGTGTGGAAGTACATGTATGATGCTACGTACATCAACAAATAATCGAACCAAATCAGCAAGAAGCAGTTAATATTGTTAGACCTCTATCTGAGCAACCTACAAAAGAGACTTCAACAAGCAAATGAAAGTCTAGTTTTTCCATCATAGTAAGTCAAATAGTCATCTCATTAAGCCTTTACTTCATTTTCTTCTCAGTTAGCAATCATCCAACCTTTTTTGTTTCATGATTTTTGAAAACCAAAGGTTGATTCCTAACTGTGTCATCTTAGTTTCTTTGAGTTCTTTCTATTTATTATTGATCCATGGGATCCCCATCCTATTCTATTTAGGACGAATGCATTTACTTTTACTAATACTACAGGATTTTTTTTAAAACATTTGTATATTTTGTTAGGTTCCCTGGAGAACTATTTGGGGCACATGTCTAGTGATTTCTCTGACTTTGAGTTTTAAGCATGAGATTTCAAGAACATGTCTACCAAAATCTCTTTGAATTTTAATTGAAAAATCATGTTAATTTCTCTGCAAATGTGGTCCTTATTTCTTATTCTATCCAATGATATTTTCTACTTTGATTATTCTATGATGGAAATGGAGTTCTTTAACATTTCTCATTTTAATGGTTTGCAGTCTTGTACAATATTGAGAATATTCATGGTCCTTTCTCAGGCATTCTTTGCATGTGAATATTTATTTCTTTAAAAGTCTAGTATTTTATAGCATTCCTTGCAAATTTGTATTTTATTTAAAGAGGAGTACCACCTCTCTAAAAATGCATGAAGATTTATCATCATCATATTATATTTAATACCTTGAACAGTCTTTTGTATCAAGAGCTCTATACTTAACCATTTTTGCAAATGCAGGTTGTAGGAAGGCCTTCCCTTATCCCCACAATCTCGCAAGCTTCCACACTTAATAAATTATCGTTTCACCTTATCTCGCTTTACCCTATACCGACATTACTTTGCCTATGTCTTCTATACTTAGTCATTTTCTTTGTTTGTGAGGCGAAGGTCATTAATAAAATCTCGCAACTCACATTTATGCATAACTAAAAAATAACTTGAACTTACACTTAGTTTATTTTATACATGTGGATGTGGGAGACCCCCCTTCACCCCATCCCTTGACCTTCGAAAACCCACAACCCGCATTTCCGCATTCTCCAAAATGGCCTCCACATCACTCATTATGCACTTTTCATACTTAGCCTATTTTCATAAATCCCAACACGTAAGCACCACTTCCAAAAACATTTATAACTCCATTGCCACATCAGTCATCACACATTTATTAAATATTTATATTTATGTGACGTGATTTTCATAAAATCTGCACTATAAATTTAAATCCAAGTAGTAATTAACATTAATGAGTTGAATGTCCCAAAATATGATATTACGGTAAAGACTGTGGTGAATTTAGTAATGTTTCTAGGTATAAGAGATAGTACTTCAACTGGACCACCACCTATTCACTAAATTAATTTAAACAAAGCATGTTAACTAAGAGAAAGGAGTTATATTGTGGAGACACAATTAACACTCTTGGATGTGAGACCATGAGTTTCAATGGTTTGAAGCTTACAAGTTGTATTCAAGACTCTCTCCTAAGGAAATAAGCTCAAACAAAGTTTGGACTTCTAGAATAGTACGGGTTGGATGTATGACTGAGGTTTTCGACTTCAAGGAGTTAGTTTTATGGTGTGCAGAAAAGTTCAACACTTAGCATAGGATAATTCAGCTAGAAGAAAAGACACTAGTCTCTCTCATGTCAATTGTTCTTAGGATAATGTTGTGAATTCCAACCCCTAATAAGATGCTCAAGGGTTATGAAGTGGATATATTTTTGAAATCCTATGATGGAGGAGTATACCTTTCAAAGATATTTCTCGCAAAGTCAATCAATGATTCTGGAGGCTCTTCTCAGATTGAGGTATGCTCACTTAAATATCCATACAAGGAATTTGCATGGTTATTTGTCAGGATTGTTGGTCGAGATTCTATAGTTGTTGTTCTGAAGTATGTTATTTATGTTCTACATTACTTTGTCCATAAAAATGCCATATTTTATTGGGCATGTGTTATTTCAAATGAAGTCTCTTTGCAATTGGGAAATTTCCACTAAACAAATAAGTTTTATATTACTTCTTATTTGATTTATGTCATTATCTACGACCATATATTCGAAGAGTTACCTCGATCAAGAAATGTGAATTATAATAAGGATCCAATATAGTTCTAGTATCCATCATTCTGAAGAAATAAGGCCCCTTACCATTTTTACCAAGTGTACAATGTTTTTCTATCCACATTCAAGAAGATGATCCATGGTTCTTCTAGACAAAGATTGACAAGAGAATCTACATTTTTTCTCATTGGAAAGGGAGTATTTGAAATTCAAGATGAATTTAGCTATATCATATTGGATGGGTTTCAAGGAAAACCCTTTTTACTCCCTTACTATGTTTATGACAAATTATTTATGGTTGAGGTATGTAGACAATACGAATCTTGGGCTCACTTTTTCAATGAAAAAAGGAAAAAGTAGTTCATTCCATTACCCATAAAATTTGGAGAGATTATTGTGAAAACTATCTCGCACCCGGATGAACTTGTTGTTTATTTTGATTATTTTAAAATGAGAGAAATCCATAAATTTGAGGGCTTTGACCCCAATGGTCTATTTACAACTCATATATTTTCCATTGGTTATGGCACATCTTATACTAAGTCAATAAAATTGGACGAAGGAGGAGGAAATAACCAAAACCCTCAAGGAAATTCCCCTGAAAATCACCAATCACCCCAAAAAGATGATATTGACACTTTGGTCAATACCAATAATCAATATAGACAGAGAGGGTGAACTACAACAAGTAGTAACTCGGGCAGACCCTGTATTTTGTTGGTTGTGGAGCCTGATTATCTTCCTGATTTAGAGGTCTTTTGCTTTCAGCCGTGTTTATACCCCATGAAGTATTTACACACCAGAAGTATGTNATATATAGTTCTAGTATCCATCATTCTGGAGACATAAGGCCCCTTACCATTTTTACCAAGTGTACAATGTTTTTCTATCCACATTCAAGAAGATGATCCATGGTTCTTCTAGATAAAGATTGACAAGAGAATCTACATTTTTTCTCATTGGAAAGGGAGTTTTTGAAATTCGAGATGAATTTAGCTATATCATATTGTATGGGTTTCAAGGAAAACCCTTTTTACTCCCTTACTATGTTTATGAAAAATTATTTATGGTTGAGGTATGTAAAAAATACGAATCTTGGGCTCACTTTTTCAATGAAAAAAGGAAAAAGTAGTTCATTCCATTACCCATAAAAGTTGGAGAGATTATTGTGAAAACTATCTCGCACCCAGCTGAACTTGTTGTTTATTTTGATTATTTTAAAATGAGAGAAATCCATAAATTTGAGGGCTTTGACCCCAATGGTCTATTTACAACTCATATATTTTCCATTGGCTATGGCACATCTTATACTAAGTCAGTAAAATTGGACGAAGGAGGAGGATATAACCAAAACCCTCAAGGAAATTCCCCTGAAAATCACCAATCACCCCGAAAAGATGATATTGACACTTTGGTCAATACCAATAATCAATATAGACAGAGAGGGTGAACTACAACAAGTAGTAACTCGGGCACACCTTGTATTTCTCATAAAATTTCTTCAATAACTCAGAGAAAAACTCATGAAAACAATGGAGAACAAAGGAAAACCCTTGTTGGAAGTTCTAGTGATAGAGGATACAAGGAACCTCCTAAAAATGTTATTGAAAAATCATATATAATCTCGGGAAGTACAAAAAGAATAAGGGAATCTGTTGAAAAAGTGAATCGATAGTTTCAAGAATGTGAAGTCATTTCTCAATAAATGGAGGTCAATGTTATAGCCGGAGTGTCTGATTGGGTGGAACAATAATTGATTGAAAGTAGAAAAATAGCTGAAGAATTGGTATTTTCAAGAGCTAGTAGTTTTTGAAGAAGAATCTGTTACCTTGCACCATGTTGCATTTAACCCAAGTTTTAAGAAATTGCAAATTGAAAAGGTCAATATGAAGAAAAAAAAAGTTGTAGAAAAATAGAACTATGAAATTCATGTAATAGGAGCGAAACCCTCTAAAGTTTTAGAATTTCATCAAGCCATATGGGATGCCTGAAATATTCAATTAGTGAACGGGAGAAGGAAAACTTAATATTGAAGAAAACAATAAAATAATTAGAAGATGTTATGTTGCCTAAACCCTTGTTTGTTGAACCAATGTCTACTATTAGACTGCTTGATATTTTAGAGGATGCACCAGAATCAAGTTCAATACTAAAAGGGCCTTCAATTTTATTGACAACCATTAGGAAATATGTTGGATATAATATAAAGAAGAGGGGTACTTTAATCCTTGATGATTGGGAATAAGCTACTATTTCAACTAGTATCTTTACAAGGATTTTAAATCTTAAAGAATATCTCCAAAATTATTTTAAAAATGATGAACATGTCTACAAGGAAGATATCAACACTTTTAGTGCTAGAATATCAAGCATGAATGATATCAAATGGAGAGAGAAAAATATTCCATTAAAGGTCTAACTCAAGAAAATAAATGCATGCTAGTCAAGGAGAATCAAGTGTTTGCGACAATGATTGTTGAGTGTGATGTTATCAATTCAAAAAAAGTGACTTGATTTTCAAGCTTGTTGATACAACTAAGGAGTTGGATGGTCCACATTTAATAATGGAATCTATATTGTTTACAAAGGATCAATTGCAAGAACAACTAGAAGCTCTTAAAATTTCATGGGCCAACTAGTTTAACAACCTAACTGAATTTTCGCAAGAGGAAGTTAAAAAGTGGTTAGTTCACTATGTAAACAAGAATGAAGATCAAGTGGATATAATTCATTAGTTAGGTTTTTAATTATAAGATATTCAAGATGAGTTGTTTGATCTCAAAATCAAGCACAAGTTAACGGTTGCCTCCATGCGAGAGTATATTGAGAAATGGTTAAGGAATGCTTTGGTCAAGATAATCGATCTCGATTCTCAATAAGAAATTACAACCATTAGGGAACCTCCAACTAAGCATCATATTAAGGAATCTTTAGCAAGCAAATAATGTGAGTTTTTTCCATCATAGTAAGTAGTGTAAACTTTTCATTAAACTTTTGCATCCTTTATTTCCTCTGAGTTAGCAGTCATCCAACCTTTCGTTTTCATGGTTCGTGAACATCAAAGGTCAATTCCTAATTGTGTCTTCTCTTTTATTCCAGGTATTTTTCATCTATTATATGGTCCACGGGAGCCCCATCCCAATCCTCTAGGAAGAATGAATTTTATTTTCCAAATATTATAGACTCTTTTCAAACATTTGTATATTTTTGTAGGTTCTCAAAGAACTATTCGGGGCACATGTCTAGTGATTTCTCAGAATTTGAGTTTTAAGCATGAGATTTCAAGTGTGTGTCTATAAAAATCCCTTTAAGTTTTAATAGAAAGATCATGTTAAGTTATCTACATATGTGGTCCTTAAATATCATCTTACCAAATAATATGTCTTATTTTACTTTATACTATGATGGAAATGATGCTCTGTGATATGTCTCATTTTAGTCTTTTACAGTCTTGTATAATATCTTCCATTGTGAATAATTATTATTGAACAAGCCTAGTCATTTCTCAATCATTTTCTTATTTTCATTTTTTTGTATTCATGTATTATATTTATTAAAGAGGAGTACCATCACTCAAAAAACAAAAAAGGATTTCTTCTTAAAATGTTTACTCTTAGACTTTGAACAATCCAAGACATCAACAAGAGCATATTAGCCTAATTTGTAATATCGCATCCAATGGCCAAGTCAATTCACCATCACAAACCTTATTAATTTCATGGAACTAAATTGTTTTATCTTTGTTAGTTATTTCACTATGTATTAATTATGATTATGTAAACTGTAATTAAATGTAAAAAATAATGTTGTAGAAATCAATCATAAACACAATAATAACACAATGTTTTACCTTGAAAACCCATTTTTGGAAAACTCACAAGACACAATATATTTATTTGGTTTTTAATGTTCACAAATTCTTACAAATGGGAGCTCTACACTCTTTAAAATAGATTTTTTGTAATATTACTCTTAGTTTGTGTCTCGCATATTATTGTTTAGCTCGGAGATAGTCTTTGTTCCCTAAGGAGAAGCTAAAAATCATCTTCATCCTTTTCTTCTAAGAACATATTTCTTACTTTGATTCCTTGGTTCTTCTACTACTACGACCTCAACTTCCCAATATTTCTAGCTTCTTAATGACAACTCTACAGAGTTCCCCTTTGTTTAAGCCCTAATGACCTCTTTACTACCTTCCTTTGTTGGTTTTCTTCCCCTTGGAAGTCCAATATACTTTTTGGAACCATTATGGGTTCCTTCTCCTCCCCAAAGGCCAATGAATTCAAGAATCGTTAGTTCCCATGGCCGTCCTTCCCTTTTTATTACACGTGACAACCTTTCAAGGCTTATTCCATCTTGCCACATGGTTGCCTTTGATTATCCATCGAATGGCCACATAGTCATGAGTTTGTGCATGCTCCTCTTTTATATGCAATGCATATGATGGAATGTAGTAATGTCACCCTCCTTAACTTAATGTCACCTTCCTTCAATGCGAGAGATGGATTTTTAGGATTTTTTTTTATAGGCCACATGGAAACCTCTAATTGGATGCTATGAAGATATTCTCTTATGCATGACCCTTTTCTTATATGGATGTTTTCTTTATTGCGAAGGTTGGTTGAGTCCATTTCTCTACATGCCTTTCCTTTGTGAAGTGTGAAATTATTCAACTTTCATCCACATGTAAAAGGTTCCACACAACCCTTTTGTTAGTCTTTCTCCATAGTCTTTTATTTTCTTTGCTATGTAGAGTGCAAGGAATGGAGCTAAGTCTTCCATTCTACCTTTCCTTCACCTTTGCATGCAAATACCTCCACATGCACCTTGCTTTAGCCAATTTCTTATATTTTTTCCTAGCTCGTACATGGAGTACCAAGATCCCCTTCTATTGTACATACCTATGTGTGGATTGAAGTTTCACATACACTCTATCCCTTGACCATTTTTTAACTTCTTAAGGAAACGAAAAAGAATGTCGGCTAAGGTTTGGGTGGAGGTTTTAAATCCATTAAAACTACAACTTGAGCAATAAACCTAAATATAAAGAAGACATTAAAACGAGTCATTTATGTGTTAATGATCCATTTATGGTTGTGTTGTGCCAGCACAACACCCTCCCTAATTTATTCTTTTACCTTTTCTCTAAGAGAATAAATTGGGCCCCCCTACTAAACGTTTCTACTGGAAAACCTCTCAAACTCTCTCATGCAAATGACAAAGACCAAGTCTCTCTTCTCACTCTCCATACTTTACCACTTCAATGATTTTAAAGAAGATGTTGGTCCTTCGATACACTATATATTACTGAGATTCCTCTTTCCTTCACTAATTCAATGTGTATTGGCAAGCATCCTCTTTCCCTCACCGATACAGGTTGTATCGAAAGACATCCTTCTTCCTTCGTTGATACGGCCATATTGGCAACTTGGTTTTTTCTTCACTGATATACAAGTTGAACCAACACTTAAATTTTTTCTAACAGCTTTCTCTTGTATCATTGATCGATATTTCATCAACTGTCAATACATTGGCACCCATAAGTCATGGAATTTCGATACATCGATGCTTCATCCAATTCCTACCATTGATATACATCGACGTAGATCCCCCCGTATTCGTTGATACATGGTATCGACAAAGTTCATCTCATCTTCACCGATACATGGTGTATCGGCGAGGTTCGTCTTTCTTTCGTCAATACATCATGTATCATCGAGTTTATTTTTATTTCTCTCTGATACACATTGTATCAGCAAGGTTCATCTCTCTCTCTCTCTTTCTTTCGTCGATACATCATGTATCATCGAGGTTCTTTTTATTTCTCTCTGATACACATTGTATCAGCAAGGTCTCTNCTGTCATCGGTATGCTAGTAGAAATATATTGAACCCTCATCGACACTAAGTGTATCGATAGTGATCTTCTTTTTCTCGTCGACATAGACTGTGTTAGAAGGATGCTTTCATCTCGAACCCTCTTCCAATTTTTACCATAAAATAGATGTGGTCGTTTTACCATAGGAAATATCACTATTGTCACCCAAGCATAGGCATGCAGCCACCCCCGAGCACCATAACCTTTTCTAGATAGAATGATTCTGGCAGCAGCACTAGAACCAACAAATAACCAAGAGAGATAATCTTTCTCCAAAGATAGCTCATCAAACAGAAAGTTTCAAATCCACAGAACAAGAACAATACTCAGTTGCAACAGTTTCACTTACCAAGAATGCCACCAAGAACCATATCCAAGAACACCACCAAGAGATACTAGAGGATAGGGCATGCATCTTAGACTATATGGCGTTAGAGAGAGAGAGACCAAGAACCATCCTAGAAGATCCACCTTCCATCCTTGCAGCTGCAACTCCAAACTTGCGCCAAACTTGACTAAGAGAGTGTGTGAAGTGTGTGTGTAAAAATGAGCTAGATCATATATTATTTATAGTGGTTCTTGTCACTTGTCTGGGCTGACTTGTCCTTTTAGAATCTAATACTTTAATATTAATTATTTTACTAAGCTGACTTGTCTTCTAGGGTTTCTACGCATATGTTTAGGGTTTCTCTTGCTTCCAGATTATTCTATTCTAGCCAAAGGCTACACATGGAGGTTAATACCTCCTATAGTTACCATAATATTGACACTCCCTCCTAGATATGGAGGTATTAACATGTATCGTCATCATAGGCACACAGGCTATCTCATGATCACATAGATCAATTTTCAAGCAACATCACCACTATCAGTATCATCTGATAGCATCAATTGCATCATCTCTCGAGGCCATACTCCATATGAGTAATTGGGAATGATGTTGAATAAGTCACTCACTCAACAGAGTGATACAATGACCATTCTTCTAATCCAGCCCTATGTCCTAGAAGAATAATTGTCCCAACAAATGTTGAATGTCCTCAATGGCTAAAGAACCATCTTCTCCACTGCATCATCTCTAAGTTGTATGATCATATATAAGTTGTATTAGCACGATGCTTTGCATCATATCTAATATGTATTGGCATGATCATATCTAGCATGATGTGGAGAACCATCTACATCATATCTAAGTCGTACTAGCATGGTGTCAATGCACCATCTCTAAGTTGTACTCACATGATGTAGATCAATGCCTCTGTATCATCTCACTATCCATCTAGTTGGTAAACATCTCCAACACTAGTGGTAGTCTCCATGGCAATCAGAACAATGTCATCCAATAGAACACAATTGTGTATATCCATAGTAGTACAAAACTACTTTCCAGTGGTACATAACCACTCCTAGTAGCACACAACTACTAACTAGTGACACATAGTCACTACCAGTGGAGCACATCCACCACCGTAGAATACAGCTATTGTCCAGAGACATACAGTCTCCACAAAAATCATATCATCTTATATCATCCTACATAAACAATATCATGATACAAATTGAGTCATCTTGATCATTCCTCCACTCACATCTATGAAATTTGGAAGACAATATACCCTCGGAAATTTAAACATCGTCCATGGGCTATCTAGACTATTCTTCTCAAGCATAGAAGAATAATTCTCCCTGATTTATGAACCTGGACAATTCACATAACTGGGTCATTATTCTGACACTAATCACAGTGCAACTTGGAGAGAATGAGTCTTCTCTAGGGAATTATTGTCCCTGATTGTTGAACCTGGACCATTCACCTAACTAGGCCATTCTTCCAGCACTAATCACAGTGCAACTTGGAGAGAATGAGTTTTCCCTGGGGAATGACTATCCCTGATTGTTGAACCTATACCATTCACCTAATTGGGCCATTCTTCTGCCATTAATCACATTGCAATCTGGAGAGAATGAGTGTTCCCTGGGGAATGAATGTTCGAACCATTTCCTATGGAAATGATTGTCCTGTATCAACCTCCTATAATGGACCATTCTTCTAAACTACTCACAACTGTGAACTTCGAAAGAATGATTGCTCGAAGAGGTGAACCATTTTTCTTGACCACTACTCAGAGTGACTGCCAAGAAGAATGATTTTCATATACCATTCCCCCACATTGGCCACAAGGGGAATCGTTGTCTATGGTACATCAAAAATCTATGGGACCATTTTCGTTACGAAAATGATTGTCCGATCTGGACCATTTTTTGAACTGGAAAATGATCATCCGTCAGAAATCTTGGACCACTTTTCGAACTGGAAAGTGACTACCCAACCTGGACCATTTTCTAAACTGGAAAATGATTGTCCATGTATCAATAATATATCAGTCCTCCCTCCCAACCTTGGAGTAATCACTTCCTTTTCTAATAAGGAAGTCATCTCCACGAGTCCCAGCTTGTCCCTTAAGTATGCAAATGTTTCATCTTGGACAGATATTTTACCAAAATATATGTTATCTACTCATCTGTTGAGATATACTAGAGAACCACTTCTCCCCTCTAGACTCTATCATGGAGAAAATAATACTTGATCTCAATGTGCTTTGACCTACCATGAAAAACCGGGTTCTAGAAAGTTTCACACAACTCTGATTATCAAAATATATCATGGTCGAATCCAGCACCTGATCAAACAGTTCAGAAACCGACTTACGGAGCTACACTACTTCCATACAAGCATCACAAGTTGAAATATATTCTTCTTCTACAGTGTTGAGTGAAATATACGTTTTCTTCCTGCTAACCCGTGATATCATGGCAAGGCTCAAACTGAAACATATCCAAGAAGCATTTCTTCCATTATCTGTACTCCCTGTGCAATCTGAATCGATAAATCCATGCAGTTGTATATCATAACTCAAACGTCCCACAAAGAAAATATCCAGCCGAGTATTATCCAAATATATTAACGAGTCATTCAATTGTTGATACAGGAATGGGTCTACTAGATCAGAGTCTCTCAACTTCCTCAAGTCTGTCATCATGGGATTTTTCCATGGATTTGCAATCCAACATCCCGGACTTCTGAAGAACCATTTCAATACACTTCCTCTGTCATAAGAATTTTTCACCATGCTTTTGTTGTACATGAGAGGCTCTGCACCAGATTGCTTGAATCCATACAAGGTCTTCTTCTATCTTCATACATGGGTCTCTTTCTGGTACACCTCAAAACCTTGAGGTTGTTTAATGTGCTTCTTCTTCAATTACTCTGCTGAGAAGAACAGTATTTACATCCATCTGATGTAAACTCCAACCCATGGTTACTGCAGGAGATATATTGGCTCAGGTAGAGGTATATCTGGTTACTGGAACAAGTTGTCATCATAGTCTTCTCCCTCCTTATGGGAGAACCCTNCTGAGAAGAACAGTATTTACATCCATCTGATGTAAACTCCAACCCATGGTTACTGCAGGAGATATATTGGCTCAGGTAGAGGTATATCTGGTTACTGGAACAAGTTGTCATCATAGTCTTCTCCCTCCTTATGGGAGAACCCTCTATCCCTGAATCTCGCCTTGTATCTATCAATTCTTACATTTATAAGCCTTTTTCACTATTTCTCACATACATTGTTCTTCATCACAACTTCCTTCTTCAACATTGGAGTCCATGGAATCTTCTATAGATTCCATTCCCTTCCTTCCTGAAGGTTCCAACTTCTTCCTTTCATCATAGGAACATAAATGTAGATGGAAAACCAGGGATATTCAAGGATTATTTTCGAAGAAGACTTCTTCTAGAGTCAATTTGAACACATGCTACTTATCATGGATAACCCTTCCAATGAAGAACATGGATAGATACTTCATAGTATTCATGGATTCTTCAATGGATCATATTATTTCGCATTATCTCCCTCCTAATTTCGGCTTCATGCTTGAATGAGAAATATGCATGCTCTTCTTTTGGAATTATGTAATCATCTCCCTCCATCTGAGAGAGTCCATGCTTCTGTCTGCATCCTTCTTTCTTTCTGCAAAGTGTCACAAGTATATTCTAGTTTCCTCTTGATTATTGACTTCTTTCTGAGTCTGACTCCCTCTAAGTCTCTTTAAGTTTGTTTCTATTTGTTTTGATTTCTTCCCATCTGGTAGTTTTTATAAGCATTGTGTCATCCTTATAAACTTCTTCTTTGACAGCTTCCACAAATATTGTTCATCAAACATATTTCACAAGGGTACCTACCTAGAACAAGAACAACAAGAAAAAACAAGAAATATATCTCTAGAGGAAATGTTAGTTCATCTTGAAAACAAGTATAATAAGCATATATATCAATGGTATTCATATGCAGTCAAGTATTCATTGCATCTAGCAATAATAGAACCTTTCAAATATTTCTTTCACAATTTGTAATGTAGCAACTATCACCCTTGATATATACAAATTTGAAGCTTAACAATTTAATCAAACCTGGAACCTGAAGGCTCAATTGCTATGGAGGGTGTACTTGTTCCTCTGAGTGCATTAAATCCAATATTATAGCTTGGACAAGGTCTCTAATGATTTCCCTGCAAACACACTCATGTTGTGTTAGATGATATAACTTGGATAGCATATACAAGTGCATACCTTTGAAGTCTTGTAGCATCGTCCAACTTGTCTTACAATATGAAACTATATACCATCTTGACAAGAGGATATTAGAAACTGAATCAGAGGATTGATGATTAGAACAAGCTAGAAACTCTAAAATTTCAACTTTGGCCACAAAAGCAATTTGACCAAAAGTCAACCTTTGACTTTGACCAGTCAAACTTTAACTTTGACTTTGACCAAAAATTCAAACCGTATGTTTTTGCTAGATGAGGGTACCAAGAGGTGCGTTAGGCTAGGGTGCACTAGGATGTCAAGGAATTAGGTCAAACGCTTCATCAAAAGTGCCTGAACACAAGGCTTAGGGTTTGTTACAGCTGCATAATTAGAAAACCTAGTTGCAGCTATAACTGGTGTCATAACAAGCTTAACAAATAACTTCCCAATCTATCTTCTAGTGGTTAGACTATTTGAAGATAGTGTGGGCCCATAAACTGTTAGAATAAAAGAGATGTGCTCGTTTTACCATAGACAATATCACTATTGTCACCCAACCATAGGCATGCAGCCACCCCCGAGCACCATAACCTTTTCTAGATAAAATGATTCTGGAAGTAGCACTAGAACCAACAAATAACCAAGAGAGATCATCTTTCTCCAAACATAGCTCACCAAACAGAAAGTTTCAAATCCATAGAACAAGAACAATAATCAGCTACAAGAGTTGCAGTTGCAATTGCACTTACCAAGAATACCACCAAGAATACCACCAAGAACCATCACCAAGAACACCACCAAGAGATACTAGAGCATAGGGCACACATCTTAGGCTATATGGTGCTAGAGAGAGAGACCAAGAAATATCCCAGAAGATCCACCTTTCATCCTTACAATTGCAACTCCAAACTTGTGCCAAACCTGAATCTGGGTCAACTTTTCCTTTTAGAATATAATACTTTAATATTAATTCTTTTACAGAGCCGAATTGTCTTCTAGGGTTTCTACACATTTGCTTAGGGTTTCTCTTCTTTCTAAAATATTATGTTCTAGACAAATGTTACACATGGAGGTTAATACTTCCCGCAGCTACCATAATATCAACACCTACAACTCAGATCCTTCTCGTTGCACTCTTTAATCAAGTTCCTATATTGGTTTCAAGTGATTAGATTGTCCATTCTTGAATGGAAAATTGATGACTGATTACCTACCTTTATTAGCCTACATCATGGTGCATCCATGATTGAGTCTATGTGTGTCACTAGCAACTTCATTACACATACCATGCTAGCATGCATGTTTTGCACCTTCTTGATTTTATGACTAACCTTGATCATGAAAGTATTTTTTATTGTTATATGGGTTAAGTGCATCATCTACAAGGCACAGGTTAGCTCTAAATTGCATCGAAGATCAAAATTGGTACTCTTGTACCATACTTAGTGGCAAGAGTTCCAAATGCCAGTTAGTTGTTTTTGTGGGATAATATTTATCATCCACTGACATATGAATTTAGTTCTAGTTGATGGATTAAGAGCCTATATAAAACATATGTCATAGGAAGTAACGAAACTGAATTCAGGAAAAGAAATAGCGATAACGAGGTCTGAATTTTCATTAAAAAAGTCTTTGCTCACAATTTTGAGTACTGGTCAAAGTGGATTTTTCACTCTTGAAACAAGCTAGATGTGTGTTTTATGGGATGATGATTCCAACATCACTGACATAATCAAAATTGGAGGTCTAGAAGTGTTAGAACGATCACCAAGGATTTCCCATCAAGCAAGCCTCATTAACCGTGAACTTCATTAAACATGAATCTACTCAAATGGTTGAATGAAGTTGCAAGGTATTTCACTAGAATCCCCTCCTTTTTCTCTCCACATTGCAAAAATGACGCCTCAATTAGACATTGTATGAGAAAGTTATGGACTTTTGAACTCAAGCTCTTGTTGTTTTTTACTGACAAAAAAGACACTTGGAAATTTTTCAATTTGTCTTCCTTCATGGGGGAGTTTGTCTTCATCTTGTCAATAGATAGACGAGTTTATGCTCATATTTATGATACATAGGAGAGTTCATGCTCATATTTTCAATACATAGGAGAGTTTGTGCTCATCTTATTGATGCAAGAGTTCGTGCTTTTCTTACCGACACATGAGTTCATGCTTTTCTTGTCGACACATGAGTTCGTGTTTTTCTTGCCAACACATGAGTTTGTGCGTTTCTTGGTGACACATACGAGAATTCGTGTTCATATTTCCAATACATGGGAGAGTTCGTGCTCATCTTTATGACACATGAGTTTGTTCTTTTCTTAGCGACACATGATTTTGTGCTTTTCTTGCCGACACATAGAGGAGTTCATGCTTATCTTATCGACATAGGAGTAGGACCCTCCAAAAATTTCTTTTGTATTTTGTTCGTAACGTTTGAATCCAATGCCTATTTTATGCATTCCTTATATAGTTGGAAAGGTCTTTATGATATCTACAACTTCACAGTTATATGATTTCAAATATTCCTCACTAATTGTTCACATTTTTTAGGATTAATATCTGGCACATTGGCAAAAGCCCCGAAGAGCACAGTACTTCAACCAAGAGCAACCAGTAATCAAACTCGGGGAAGCATATATGAACTTTCACTTGTTTAATGCTTCATTTCTATAGGTTCGAATGTGTGGTTTTGAAAGTTTATTTCAATATTATTCTATGGTCACTCATCTATTGTGTGTTGAATGGTGCGAGGTAACAATACTAAAGGAAGATCATACTCAACAATCCAGACAGGTAGCATGTGAGGTGACAAAACCATGAAGGCACAATATCTATGCATTAAATAAATCTACAAATATGCAGCAGTACCCTCATAAATACGATCTATTGCCAAAATTGATGATACAACAACAACAATGGTTGTTGCAATAGCAAGGGAACATCAAAAGGGAATCAAACTCAAATAGCCAAAGAAAAATTATGAATCCCATGATGGTCGAATATCAAACTCTGAAGGAGAAGAGTTTCCCAATGTCTAGACCAGTCATCATGGTGGGTGAGGTGCACTATGGACAAAATCTATGATGGTCCACCAACACTAAAAGACAAATTTGAAATGTAACTGCATATTATGCATTAAATTATAAACATTTCTATTGTCCTTTTTCTCTCATCATTGCGAAGAGGATAAGGAAAAAAAATTGTAAATGAAAATTCATGGGGGAAGGAAGAACGACAATAGTCAATTTGAACTTCAATAAATATGGGGATTGTATACGAGTAAAGGGATTTTGCATCTTGGATCTTTCATGTACTATTATTGAAAATTTTAATGAGGAGAAGCCTGTTTGGCCAAGTTATTTTCTAGAGAACTATGATTCTCGTCTTGGACGTATTGTGGACTATTCCTTTGCGTTTTTCTCAACACTCGGTTTGTGTAAGGATGTACTTCATATTGTAGATTATTCTTATGTATGTTGGTTTCATTCTTATTTATGTTCTTTAGGGAATATTTGTTTGAATTTGTGGGCATAGAACTGTTAATGATTGTTTAAATGCTAAACTATTTTGCGTATGCAATTATCTATTCATATTATTGTCTTTGCTATGTGTGAACTATTTTCCATACCATTGACAAGAGCATGGCTAGTTGTATGTTTTCTTTCTGGTTACCATAGTGTGATACCCCGAATTGTTAAAAACAATTATGACTTATTTTTAATTGTGTTATTTTGATTTGATGGATCTTTAAGATCAACACAATATATTTTTTTGTATTTGATAATAAAAGGGGCTCGTTGAGTAAGATTGTTAAAAGAGGGAATTACTAATCCATTAAGAGGAATGACCAGTGGCAGCAGTGAGAGACAAGTGGTAAATCCATTTGAGTTTAACTCAAACTGGCAGAGACAAATCCTAGATTTCTAGGAAATCAGAAAAGACAAGTGTGGGATTAAAAATTGGCAAGTGGTCAAAGAGAAGGAGGCTCATACATGTGTCAAAAGACCTAGGAAAAAATAAATAAAGGGTACACAAAGGGAATGGGATGTCATTATGTGTACATGAAGATTTAAATGTAAAAGAAAGTAATATCTTGTACATTACAGGAAAAGAACATTCTTGACTTGAGCTCTCATTTCTGAAAGAAGCCACAATGGTCATTGCCTCTTTTGGATCAGGAGACTCAGCTCAAGGGTGACAAGGCAGAAGGTTGTTTCTGCTCTCATCTATGGTTGGGAGCAACAGTCTTACCCAACATGTTTTCCCCTAGTTCGATAGTATTAAGTTCAATTGTTTTTAATTTATGTTTATGTAATTTCTTTATAAGACATAATTTCATTCTTTATATTTTGGTGATGTTATTTGAACTATAATTTATACTCTTAGCACAAAAATTGTCTAGATAATGTTATTTATCTTCATGTTTATAAGTTGGAAACGTCTACTCAATTTCTATAGATGTAGATCTACCAATTTTTATATCCAGCGATAGATTTATTAAATTAAATATCTACATAGTAATAAAAATTTGTGTATAAATGCATTAGCTATAGGCATTAAAACAACTAAGGGAAATATTAAAGACAAATAGAGTTAATTAAGCTTGGCGTGATAATCTAGATACAATAAGACTGAAGTCAACAAGATCTAATATTTGATCTTAGAGTAAATAAATAAATAAAATATAGATCATACAAGACTCTTAGAATTACATCAAGTTGGCAAAACCTTTTAAAGATATACTGAAAATTATAGCAGAGAGCTTTACTATTGCTACGAAAAAAAAGATACATATCTAATATTGACAGAGAAAAAGAACCCTTTTGGGATTACGGTGTACAATTATCGATTGTCACCAAGAGAACATCTATTACGAGTCGATAACCCTATTTATAAACATAACAAAACCTTGAATTACCTTGCTCAGGTAAAATCGAGTTATTAGTCCACAACATACTCTTGTATTTACCATGTAGGAAAGGAAAAATTTCAACAATAAACATTTGTTCAAAGAAAAAAAAGACCACGGTAAAAACTCATAATTTACTATATGAAATAGGTATAATTATTATCATGGGTATATTCCCTCTGAATAAGTCTTGTGGTGGTCGAAAAGGATATGCGTAAAGTAACTCCAAACTTCTATGCGACCTGTAAACATATAGTGATATAAATTAGATTAAACCCTAAGTAATATTATTTCTACATATGTTGAATATAGCAAAAGGTACCTGGTAGATTTCATAACGACGTAATATATTGTAGTATTCCACCACCAAAGTAAGTTATCAAAATGGCTTCATGATCTTATGGGTACCCTCCAGAAATAAGCAAGGGCCCAGCATTACAACAACAACCAAACACGATCTCAATCTCCAAACTACTAAATATAAAAATTGAGTAACGACAACAAAAATCCAATTAAACAGGTTGAAATGAATATATAAGCAAACCTTGAGATCCCTAGACCTGACCGAAGAATTATATTATATACGCAGTGCATAATAGGTTGAATTCACAAGTTTAATTCAAAATGCAACCCAGATAAAAACCCTAAATGTAATTATTCAAAGAACTGTAAATGCCTTGTGAAACAGATTATCAATTTTCAGTGAAGCCGCAAAGGCATTTTAAATTGAAAACCCTTGTATAATATCAGGGAGAAACTAACCCAATAACATAAAGGCTCATATATGAAATGATTAACTAGTACCCAAAAATATTGAAGAAATTAACACAGAATAGCGACCGAGAGTCGAACCTTCCAGAATATTGATATTGAGGGTCGAACGAAAACAATACTACAATAACTAAAACCCTCTAAATGTATATCAGTAAGTGAAAAATGCACTATAAAGGAATTTTGTAAGTGCCTAGTGAGATTGAATATCATTAAAGAATTCTATCAAAGCTGCGAAGGCTTACCAAATTGAAACCCTCACCTAAGCTCAGGGAGGAACCAACCCAATAGCTTAAAGACTCAAAAATAAATCCATTGATAGAAAGTTCAATAGGGTATAGTCACAGAGAGTAGAAAATTCCATAATATTGATACACAGGGCCGAGTCGAGACGCTAGAATGAAAAACAAGATAGTAATGATCGAAACCCTCAGCGATGGTCAGAATTATCCGAAAGCCGACCAAATTCCAAGAAAAGGACACATGGAAAACGCTTTTTAGGCAACAAAGACAGAGAATATCTCGAGGTTGACAACGAGTTGTTAATCACATAGTACTTGGTTAATGACTAGTTTAATCATAGGTAAACCACATTACTTTGTATAATTAATCAACAGTGAGTTCCATGGGTTGTTGTTTATATTAGTCTACATTTTTTTTAAAAGGATATTACAAATTGTTTAGCGTTTATATATAGACAAACTAGTTTTCCATAAGACTAAACATGCATGTTATGAGTGCAATAGCATATCATAGGTCTATTGGTAGTTTCAACCTTGGTAAACCCCATAATACCAAGGGTTAAACGACCAGGTACTTAGATAGTTTAGAATGTTTTAGGTGTTCTTTGAAGAGCTAAATTGAATAAATTGAACATCAATATAATATATGATATATAAAATTGATTTCCATATATACAAATGTTTCAAGTGATGAAGGTTTGTATATATGTATTTGGAAAGACTAACTAATATAGAGGAGGAGGTAAAAACTATGTTCAATCATATTAAGTACAAAAAAAAGGATAGATTGAAATCTCATGGCAATAAGTAACAAGAAATCCTGAGATCAAAATGTTGAAATTAGTCTTCTCATGAAAATACAGTATGGATGTTATGGTTTTTATCAAATGTAATATGTGTTCAATTAACAAACAATAAAGAAGAAAAAAATTAGTGTAATTTTTAATGTATTTAAGGAGATGTGACAAATGGTATCAGAGTGATAGGAACAACACTAGGCCTATAATGGGATCAAAGGGAATAAAAAAATAAAATGTGTGTGTTTGTTTAAGGTATAAATAATACTAATTTGTAAATGTTATTTTTCTTCTTACTTCTAGGAAGAAAACCCATTATTATTGCAGAAAAGATGACATAAATTCCTATTCCACCGGAGGAAGGATCACATCATAATTCGCCAGAAAATCCTGAACGGGGAAATGTTGGTGAAGGAAATATTTGGGTTGATCTAAATGAAAGCGGGGATAGTAGGAAATTTGAATTGATTCAACCCGTAAGAAGTTTAAGGCCATGATTTCAAACTGTTAGAGCGGACTATTGACGCCCAAAAGTGCAACATGAAACTCATGCATGCAAATGAGTTGCAATGCCTTATTACTTATATATATTTAATAATATGCTAAATAGGTGGGACCCCCTTATGTAAATAATGATGAAAGATGCTTCTCTAATTTGCACTCATGACTACCATGCAAAAATGACTCTACAGTCTGAGAATAAACCCAGAAATTCGAGTCAGTTCTATGTGAAATGGATGAATGATGAGTGTGTTGGAAATTTCATTTGAAAAGAAAAAGAGGAGAAAAATGTTTGTTTTGATAAGCATATTGGTTCATTCTTTCTACACATATATTTGGCATATAGTTATAGTGTATTTCACTTATGGTATACTTGTTATATATTGTGGACAATTGATATGTTTTATGGAATGGCAATCCTCCATTAGTAAGAAACGTGGGACATGTTTTGGTGTTAAGTGTTGAACCTACATATAGTACTTATGAGATTAATGTGGGGGAGGGGGGGAAATTCAATTTTGAATTGGAAATGTTATATTGGTGGCGAATTGGATATACATGGGTAACTATGTATTTTATGGAAAAATGCTTTGGGAGTTTGGGTGCACTCCATACTTGGCTGTCGTGGATGGCAATTAATGTGGAAAATGACGTGCAATTACTACACGACATTCTTACGCTACCTCGAAGTCGCCATCTTCACTATACTCACGTTTTTTTGGTTGCTCTGGCTAGTATTGCCCCCATTTTTCTCGGCCTTTGGAAGAATAGTAGTGCTCGTTAGCTTTCTGGCATTCTCCTTACGGGTATGTTGGCTCTTATCTCTCCACTCATGAACTGTAACTTTGCTCCGAATAAAATCATTATGTTGTCTCTTAGATTTTTAATACAAAGTGTGTTTTATTTCCGAAGATTACAGTGGATGTATGTGGGCATTTTGGCTTTGCAAATTACATGTAAATGAGGTTTCTTATTGTTGGCATTTAACGTTTCAAGCTGGGAAATTTGTTTGGAATTCCATTATGTTTGAAGTTTCGGTTGTGTTGAGCCCAGAATCAATGTTGCTTATTATGGTATGATTGTTGGCAAATGATTATGGTGAATACATTCGGTTTCTCTCATTTCCTGTGATTAAATTTCGAAGGGTTTTCTCTGTGAAATAAAAAGAATAGTTGGGTTTTTGTGATTATTACGTAATTCCACGCCCTCTACCCAGTCCTTGGAAGATTTTAGTTCCTTCATATTATCATTCCACTGTTTGAAAATATATTGGAGACCTGTGTATTTGCCTTGCGGCCACTTTATGAGGTCTGCGGAAAGGTTTGTTTTGGAAGAAATGTGTTATTGTTTTGCTTTGAAGCCCCATTTCAAAATATTTCGCCCATGTGCCCACTCAGGCCTCGGTTTTTTTTATATCCTATATATGGAGAGTTAGTAAATTAAAACTTTGGTTTTGATATTCATTATTATGTTGACCCGACAGTGGGAAGGATTGGTTATATCCATGAAATCTTGGCTCGTTTTTTATTTATTTATGAGGGTTTGGTCGATTTTGAGGTTATATGGTTTTGAAAAAAATGATGACTACCAGTTTCGCATTGAGGTTTCAAACCCAGTCTGTTTATGAAGAAAGTATTGGGGTTGTGATATAAATTTTATATAATGAAAGGTCGATGGATTTATGTTTGTTTTCTCATCCTCCCATGTTGGCTTGAGGCAATCTGGTTTCAAATGACTTTGTAAACGGTTTCCTACAAAACGTTTTGCTAGTTTAAATGGACATCTATAAAGAGAGAGAGAGAGAGAGAGAGAATAGAAGGAGAAATTATGCTATAAGGTTTGCTCTTTACTTGTGAGATACTTCCGTTCTTCCTTCATTCTGAGTTTACTAGAAGGCTTAACCATCTTGATGACAACAGGGTCTTATTGAAGGCAGCAGGACTCAAAACTGAATCATATTTTCCAGCAGCTTGTCTTTAAAGGTGTTTGATTTATCTTTGGCAGTCTGTGTGTTCTTGTTTGTTTATGGATTAAATTTCATGACTAATAAAGAATATTTTGCAGAGTCAAGTGATAACATTTTGTGGCAAGTTGATCCATATATTTAACTTCAGATTTCTTTTGATGTCAGAGTCTTTTTGTATGGTGCCCATTGGAGGCTTCTAAATATGACTTCGGTCCCTACCCTCGCAGGGGTTTGTAAAGAGAATTCAGCCTTGTATCTCAAAATGAAATCAATATAAAAATCAGATTTCTGATTTCAGTCTCACATGTGTATCTCGATGATGTGGTTCATATTTTGTTTTTATCTTTGTCTTTTATCCATATACACACTTATGTAAATTCTTGCTTATTTTTATGTATTTTGCATAGTTACATATAATATATAAAACTAGCCTTGGTCCCTCGTACTTAATACCTGTGGATTAAGTGATTGTTTTTTATTTTAAGGCTATAAACCTCAAGTAACATTCCCAAAACTATCTTGCTTTATCCCAACAAGATCTAAAAATGCTTGAGTAAGGTTCCTCATACCTTTTTCCTCAATATTTATTTGGCGACCATACTGGGGAGATCTTCCATATCTCTTTGGTTGATTGTATCACAATTATATTTCATTTTTTTGTTTCATCTGATTACTCTTTGACTGATTTTTTTTTCCATGACAGTACCTATTAGAGACAACCCAATATTGGAAACGATCTTGATGACCAAACCAACATTTCATTGACTTTATTCAACATTATTTTAGAAACTGCTAGTACTTGTGCTGAACTTGAAATCTCTTGGGAAATATTTGAAAGGGACATAAACATACGTGAATGTTGGGAAGTCATGCAAAGGCAACCCAAAAATCAACAGTAACCTCCCTTTTCCTACATCTTCAGTCTTTTACCTCATGTCCTTTAATCCTCGCATTTCACGAAGGAGAATAGGGTTATCCCCTTAAGATACCCCTATTTTTGAAATACGAAGGAGGAAAAATGTCTTATCAACTCAACGAAGTGCTCTTAGGCTATCCTTATCTAATTCTACTAGTTCATCTGCATCACCTGTACCTATCACTTTCAACGTGACATTTACGGGTAGTGGTAGTGGCACCAGAGGTTCCTCCTCCTCCCAACCTTCTACTTCATCAGTGATTGGAAGTATCCATAGTCATCAAGTCCCTATCTAATCCACTACTAATCATGCTAAGGTCGTAAAGAAATATGGACTTTTCCAATTTGAGGAAGATGCTACAACCACCCCATGGCACGTGTCTTCTCCCTTGAATCTCGCACCAGGCATCCACCCATTACCAAAATTCAAGGATAATTTACCTAGTTTCTCGGGAAATGGTACCATTACTTCAAATGAACACCTGGTAGAATTTTCTAATGCTTTTCATAACATTGGAGCTAACGAGAACAACACTTACATGTGTTTATTTGTCAATTCTCTCGAAGGGAAAGTCGCAGCAGAATTCTTTGACCTCCCTCCAAAAATCCTTTCAACTTGGGAAGAATTGTTTATTGGTTCAAATCCAATTATGGACAACCCAAGATTCCAACTGAGCAGTTAAGGGAATACAACAATATTTCTTATAAGGATGGTGAAACCATAAAATCTTTTAACCTTCATTTCACCAAACTATATAATCAAATTCATGAACTAATCTATCCTCAAAATCAAGATGCTTGCATGCATTATTATAATGCATTACCTTCTCTATATCATCATAGACTTGAAGAGAAGGCTATCGACAATCTTGGTTCTTCCCTTCAGGCTTGCCTAGAATATGAAGACCAACTTGAAAGAACGGGTCTTCCTAAGGGAGACTTGGTCAAGCAAACATACATGTCTTCCATTCTACAACTCATGCAAGATATGAACAATAGTATGATAGCTTACGAATGGAAAGTAACTTCTTCTTCCTCTTCCCTTGGGGCTTCTTCTTCTTCCCTAACGCCTTTTAGAAGAACGAATGAAAACACTTTTCAGCCGAAGGCCATAATGACTCGCAGTTGGTGTAATTTCTATGAAGAAAATCATGATGAGAATACCTGCGAGGTTAAAAAGAATGTTAGAGATAAGATCTTTGGAAAAAGGCCTGATACTACCATCGTTGTTTTAGATTGGGATGAACCAGAGGATGTTATGGTAATCAATACAAGGAATAAATATTACACTGCCAAGGGAAAATTTGATATTCCCCGCACTTCTTCTGCCCCAAGCTCATCTTCTCAAAGTGTTGATACATAAGTTGTCAGAACTTCGGATAATCAAGGAGTGTCTTCTCCTCTTCCCTCGTCTAAGTACAATACCCTAAATCAATTGGCTAATACCAAAGCTAATGCTACTCTTTTGTACATGGTTGTCGTCCCAGAACAACAAAATCATCTCAAGGACTTCATGGAAGGAAAGATCTCTATTATAGCCAATCTATTTGAAGAGTCAAAGGAAGAGGACTCAACTATAAATAAGATAGGTGTAAATAATTTCGGGAACCCTATAAAAAAATCCCCCTTTCTATATTTCAGTAAAAATCATGGATAAAATAGCCCATTGTTTCCTAATTGATGGCAGGTCTGGTCCAAGTGTAATGTCTAAAATTATCATGGAAGAGCTTGGCTTATATTGCACTAACGAAAAAATCTAGAAGCATGTTATCTTATAATAGCTTGCAGTAATCAACTATAGGTGAAATCAAGGACTTAACCTTAGTTTTCTGTGTGCATCCTGAGATAAGAACAACCCTCAACATCCAAGTAATCAATATGTCGGTGAGTAACTATTCAATTATTTTAGGGAGATATTGGCAAACCTCAACTGGTGGATACCTTTCACTCGATGGTACACATTTGCCCATCCCTTGAAACAGAAAGAACATTATAGTCCTTAGGGAAGGAGGAATTTCATCGTATATAGAAAGCATCCCCCAACCCATGTAAATTACCTCGAGGAATATTTTGGGGTGTACTCTATCTTTGTCGATGAAGGTGACACTATACTTGAACCAATTGATTTCAATGATGGCATGTGGCACATGCATTTTGATGGCTCATGTTCAAACGAAGGTAATGGAGCCAACATCATTCTATATTCTCCTATAGGTAATATCTACAATTTCTCTTATAGGTTGGAATTTGCTTTCACAAACAATGTTGACGAGTTTGAAGCCTTATTGTTAGGCATCGAAAATGCATATAACCTCGGTTGTGGCAACCTTACAGTCTTTGGTGATTCTAAACTTGTTGTGAATATCATACGAAAAATTTATGTAGCAAACAACAAGTTAATTAGACGTTATACCCAAGTTGTTTGGATGTTGATTTCAACTCTGTTATCATTTAACATCACTCATGTGAAGAGGGAACTTAATTCAATGGCTGATAGGTTAGTTAAATTTGCAGCATCTCCTACCTGATAACTTTTACCTCAAAGACCTGATTGTACGTTCTAATCTCTATATCGTCCTCACATCCTTGATAACGTAGAATCATGACAGGTTTTATCGAGTGATGAAGGCATTTGCGCTTTCATACAAAATGAACCGTTTAAGCCCAAGGAAATCATCTCGATTGAAGATGATAAAATTCCTAAGGGTATGACTCCTCTCGAAAGTTCATTTTCATCAAGTTATGTAGGCAACAAGGAAACACATAAGGAAGAGGAGTCAAAAAGGAAAGTTGGTGATACCATTTCCTTGAATATTGGGACACCCGAATCTCCAAAGATCATTAAATTAGGTGCCCAATGTTCTGATGAAGAGAAAGCAAAATTCACAAAATTTCTCCATGAATTTCAAGATGTTTTTTCCTAGTCATATGAGGATCTTCGTGGTTTTGATCCTACTCTCATACAATATGACATTCCTATCAAGGAAGGGGTAAAACCAGTTAGACAAAGACAAAGACCTATTAACCCTGCACTCAAAGCCACTATTAGGAAAGAATTGGAAAAATTGTTGAAAGCTAATATAATCTTTCTAGTTAAGTATTCCGACTGGGTTTAAAATCTGGTCCATGTTCGGAAAACTACCGGCCAGATCCAATTATCTGTCAATTTGATGCATTAAATAGAGCAAGTGTCAAAGACCAATTTCTGCTTCCCAATACGGAAATGATTCTACAATAGGTTGCAGGGTCTCAAATGATGTCCTTACTTGACGGTTTTTCTGGGTATAATCAAATCAAGGTAAAAAGGATTGATATGTATAAAACCACATTTACTACACGTTGGGGCACATTTGCTTATGAACGCATGCATTTTGGCTTATCTAATGCAGGTGCCACCTTTCAAAGAGATATGTAGATAGATTTTAATGATCTAATCGGTAAGATTATCCAAGTTTATCTTGATGATTCGGTTGTTTATTCTAAAAACTGGTTGGATCATTTCGGTCATCTTAGAAAAGTTTTCATGCGCTACAGAAAGTTTGGCATTTCTTCAAATCCTTCCAAATCTATTTTCGGTGTCATGAAGGGAAAGATCCTCAATCACATTGTTTTTTATTCAGGAATAAGTATAGATCTTGAGAGGATCATTGACATTCTAAACCTCCCTACCCCCATCTCCAAGAAAGAAGTTCAAGCTTTCATGGGCATTATTAATTTTGTACGTAGATTTGTTCCTGATTTTGTTGTCATGGTTAAACCAATCCATAATCTTCTGAAGCAAGATCGTTCTTTTTCTTGGACAGATGATTGAGAATGCTTTCCTTAGGATTAAGAACGCAATCATTTCTGCATCGGTTCTGGCGAAACCGGATTTTGAGAAATACTTTATCATATATACCAATGCCACTGAAGAAGCGATTTATGTTATCCACTTACAATGTGGTGACCAAAACAATGAAAAGCATGTATCCTACATGAGTCAAAGTCTATCAGACGACAAGACCAAATACTCATATATTGAGAAATATGTTTTTTCTCTTGTCAGGGCTATAGAAAAATTTCGCCATTTTATTTTGGGCAAACATATGCACGTAAAAGTCCCTTTGCCTGCTATCAAGTTTCTGCTTTCACAAACTTATCTTTCAGGAAAACTTGCACATTGGGTTGCCAAAATTCAGGAGCATGATTTGACGATTATGACTTCGAAGACAATCAAAGGATGAGACTTAGCCCTTCACTTAGCTCAACACCCTGAACCAAGTGAAGAACTGGACAACCAAGATAATCCTCTTTCAACGTTGTTTTATACTGAAAATCATAATTTCTCTCTATCTGAACATCCTTGGTATAAAAATCTGGTGTATTATTTGCAGTATCAAAACTGTCCAGATGGGTTGGATCCTCACCAGAGAAGGAGACTCTGTCTTGAAGCTTCGATCTATATAATTTTAGGAGACCTTTTGTTTAGGAGGTATGTTGATGGTTTGTTACTTTGATGTGCAAATGATGAGGAAGCACAAAAGTTATTACGCGAGATCCATGGATCATCGGCATCTTTCATTCGAAATCGGTGTCCATTTTTCGGCTAAGTCTACTTCTTTTAAGATCATAAGAAATGGTTATTACTGGCCTACGATATTCTGTGATTTATATAAATTTTCAAGATCCTGTGATAAATGCCAAAAAATCTTTGGGAAAGAACGTCTTTATGCCATGCCTTTACACCCTGTCCTCTCGGATTTCCCTTTTTCTAAGTGGGGTCTAGACTTTATTGGTCCTATCAACCTTCCATCTTCTGCAGGGCATATCTTTATTTTTACAGCCTATGATTACTTTACTAAGTGGACCGAGTTTGTCCCTCTTAGACACACACAGTATGAGAAGGCAGTTTCTTTTCTACAATCTAATATATTTTACATATTTGGCATCCCATTAGAGATCATTACAGACAATGGCCCAGCCTTCATTTCTGTAAAATTGACCCAATTTATGGCTAAGTTAGGTGTCAAACATGTCACTTCATCTTCTTATTACCCCCAGGGAAATGGGAAAGCAGAGTCCACTAACGAGAATCTGGTTAGGATCATAAAGAGAATCATAGAAGACAAACCTCGCCAATGGCACACACTTCCCACTTGAAACATTATGTGGAACTAGCTTGATCATTGGCGCTTTGTGTAAACATGATTGTTGTATATAGTCCTTTGTTTTACTGTTTTTTTTTTAGATTTATTGAGTTTTAATTTATGTTGTTGGTTTCTCATGGTCATCAGAAATAGAGTATGGATCATTTTTTCCATAACAATGTCATTCTATAAGTATAATTGATCGATGAAAATAAGATACACACAATTGTCATGATGTTCTCCTTTGATACGCCGTTGGAATAGCTTTTTTCTTTCAATATTGTTGTACTATAGTTGGTTTTGTTTTCTTCCTTGTTTTTGCTATCCCTTTCTTCCATCCATCCTGAGATTCAAGAGCATAACAGAAACATTCTCCTTGGAATTATAAAAAGCATTATCGGTTATGAATCTTATTTGATTGTTATGCATACAGGACCAACTCCCCTCATACATCTCACTTTCCATAAGTAATTTCCTGAAATCCCATCTAATCATTTCCCTTAAACCATCATTTTTCCCCGTATTGCATAACTATTATTTTCAGTAGTCTTTGATCATCTACTTTTATCGGTTTGTGGAACCAAGCATTATAAGTTCTAAATATGTTGAGAATATATTTCCCTGTGGAGTTGGCAGTTTGTTAATGCTTAAAAGTGCAACATGAAACCCATGCATGCAAATGAGTTGCAATGCCTTATCACTTATATATATTTAATAATATGCTAAATAGGTGGGGCCCCCTTATGTAAATAATGATGAAATACGCTTCTCTAATTTGCGCTCATGACTACCTTGCAAAAATGATTCTACAGTTTGAGAATAAACCCAGAAATTCAAGCGAGTTTCCATGTGAAATGGATGAATGATGAGTGTGATGGAAATTTTATTTGAAAAGAAAAAGAGGAGGAAAATGTTTGTTTTGATAAGCATCTTGGTTCATTCTTGCTACACATATATTTTGGCATATAGTTATAGTGTATTTCACTTATGGTATACTTGTTATATATTTTGGACAATTGATATGTTTTATGGAATGGAAATCCTCCGTTAGTAAGAAATGTGGGACATGTTTTGGTGCTAAGTGTTGAACATATATATAGTACTTATGAGATTAATGTGGGGGGGAGGGGCAGTGCGATTCGATTTTGAATTGGAAATGTTATACTAGTGGCGAATTGGATATACATGGTTAACTATGTATTGTATGGAAAAATGTTTTGGGAGTTTGGGTGTGCTCCATACTTGGCTGTGGTGGATGGAAATTAATGTGGGAAACGACGTGCAATTATTGCAGGACATTCTTACCCTACCTCGAAGTCGCCACTTTCACTATACTTGTGTTTCTTTGGTTGATCTAGTTAGTATTTCCCCCATTTTGCTCGGCCTTTGGAAGAATAGTGGTGCTCGTTAGCTTTTTGGAATTCTCCTTACAGCTATGTTGGCTCTTATCTCTCCATTCATGAACTGTAACTTTGCTCCGAATAAAATTATTATGTTGGTTCTTAGATTTTTCTTACAGAGTGTGTTTTCTTTCCGAAGATTACAGTGGATGTATGTGGGCATTTTGGCTGTGCAAATTACATTTAAATGGGGTTTCTTCCTGTTGGTATTTAACGTTTCAAGATGGGAAATTTGTTTGGCATTCCATTCTATTTTAAGTTGTGGTTGTGTTGCACCCAGAATGAATGTTGCTTATTATGGTATGACTCTTGGCAAATGATTATGGCAAATACATTCGGTTTCACTCATTTCCTGTGATTAAATTTTGAAGGGTTTTCTCTGTGAAATAAAAAGAACAATTGGGTTTGTGTGATTATTATGTAGTTCCACGCCCTCTACCTAGTCCTTGGAATATTTTTGTCCCTTTGTGTTATCATTCCACTATTTGAAAATATATTGGAGACCTATGTATTTTCCTTGCGGGCCATTTATCAGGTCTGCGGGAAGGTTTATTTTGGAAGAAATGTGTTTTTGTTTTGCTTTGCAGCCCCATTTCAAAATATTTCTCCCATATGCTCGCTCAGGCCTCGGTTTTTTTTATATATGATATATGGAGAGTTAGTAAATTCAAACTCTGGTTTTGATATTCGTTATGGTGTTGACCCGACAGTGGGAAGGATTGGTTAAATCCATGAAATCTTGGCTCGTTTGTTATTTATTTACGAGGGTTTGGTCGATTTTGAGGTTGAATGGTTTTGAAAAAAACGATGACTACCAGTTTCGCATTAAGGTTTCAAACCCAGTCTGTTTATGCAGCAAGTATTGGGGTTGTGATATAAATTTTATATAATGAAAGGTTGATGGCTTTATGTTTGTTTTCTCAGCCTCCCATGTTGGCTTGAGGCAATCTGGTTTCAAATGACTTTGTAAAACCTCCCATGTTGGCTTGAGGCAATCTGGTTTCAAATGACTTTGTAAACGGTCTCCTACAAAATGTTTTGCTAGTTTAAATGGACATCTAAAAGAGAGAGAGAGAGAGAGAGAGAGAGAGAGAGAGAATAGAAGAAGAACTTATGCTATAAGGTTTGCTCTGTACTTGTGAGATACTTCCATTCTTCATTCATTCTGAGTTTACTAGAAGGCTTAACCATCTTGATGACAATAGGGTCTTATTGAAGGCAAAAAGAATCAAACTCAATCATATTTTCCAGCAGCTTGTATTTAAAGGTGTTTGATTTATCTTTCGAAGTCTGTGTGTTCTTGTTTATTTAAGGATTAAATTTCATGACTGATAAAGAATATTTTGCAAAGTCAAGTGACAGCATTTTGTGGCAAGCTGATCCAGATCTTTAGCTTCAATTTTATTTTGTTGTCAGCGTATTTTTGTATGGTTCCCATCAGAGGCTTCTAAATATGACTTTGGTCCCTACCCTCGCAGGGGTTTGTAAAAATAATTCAGCCTTGTATCTCAAAATGAAATAAATTTAAAAACCAGATTTTTTATTTCAGTCTCACATGTATATCTCAATGATGTGGTTTAGATTTTGCTTTTATATTTGTCTCTTATCCATATACACACTTATGTAAACTCTTGCTTGTTTTTTTTTCTTTTGCAGAGTTACATATAATATATAAAACCAGCCTTGGTCTCTCGTACTTAATACCTGTGGATTAAGTGATTGTTTTTTATTTTAAGGCTATAAACCCCGGGTAACATTCCCAACTATCTTGCTTTAGCCCAACAAGATCTAAAAATGTTTGAGTAAGGTTCCTCGTACCTTTTTCCTCAACACGGACAACGAACGAATTCTAAAAACACAAGAAGAACTCAACACAATATTTATAAATAAACTATGTGATCAAAATTCTAACCGAAATAAAGGACAAATTTCCAGTAATTCAAAAACCAATTTGCATAAGAAAAAAACTAGAAAACTGGAAAATACTGAATCAGAAATAGAATTTGTTTATAATAAAACTGAAAACTCAAGTGAGGATAGTGTGGATGAGAGATGGGAAAATAAAAAGAAATGTAAGCATCATGACGCAATTGTTGGAGAATTTAAGAAGATTAAACCCCCAATATTTAATGGTGAAGTGGAAACCAAAGAAGAGGTTGAAGCATGGCTATCTGGAATGCAAAAGTATTTGCAAATATATAATTATTCAGGTGAACTTAAGGCAAGAATTTCCATCTATAATTTAATTGGAAAAGCATATATATTGTGGCAATACATTAAAAGGATAAAGAACATTAAAGAACGTAAGATCACCTGGAAGACATTTAAGAGATATTTTAAGAAACAATACTTGTCAGAACAGTATTATGAAGGAAAGGCAAAAGAATTCTATGAGTTAAAACTAGGAAACTTAACTATGAAAGATTTTTGCGGCAAATTTCTAAGCCTATTACGTTATGTACCTTATATTGTTGAGGAAAAACAAAAAATACAATGTTTTCTTAGTTGTTTACCTACCGCATATAAAGATAGGATTGAGTTTGATAATCCTAAAACCTTAGAGGAATCTATGCGTAAGGAAAAAATGTGTTTTGAACAATATAAGAATGGAAATGAAAATGCTAAAAATTGGAAAGGCAAAAAGGTTGAAAGGTTTGACCCACGAAGGAAGGGGGGAAGTTATTTAATAAGAATTATATTAAAAGCTTTCAGTAAAATAATTATAAGGGTAATAAATCTTATAACCCATCTGAAAACAAAGATGCAAGAACAACAACATTCTATAATAAAAATACTGCTCAAAGGGAAACAGTGAAATGTTGGGAATGTGGAGAACCATGTATTATTTTAAATATTGTCCTCATGGGAAGAAGAATAACAGCATTATACATATAGTTCGTGAAGCAACAACAATTGGTGAGATGGTAAAGAGCACCCCAAGGATTAGCGCAACCTTGAACAGACAAGTAGATCATCAAGCTTCCATGGTGGAAGAAGAAGGTATGTTAAATAATAAACTAATTTCTATATTGATTAATCCAAATGCTAGTTTGAGCTATGTCTCACCTAAAATAGTAGAAGTTTGTAAGCTACAAAGAGATAAATTTGAAAAATATTGGTTAGTACAGCTTGCTACAGGAACAAAAAGAAAAATTTCAGATTATGTTAAAGGTTGTGAGATTAGTATGAATGGTTTTAAGACTCAAGTAGATTTGAATGTTTTACAATTAGGATCTTATGATGTAATAATTGGAATGGATTGGTTAGAAAAGTATAAGGTAGTACTAAATTTCTATGACAAAACATTTACCTACTAGATGATAATGGTAATATCATTAACATAAAAGGGATATCGAGAACCATTAGTGTTAGGAAAATTTCAGCTTTGCAAATAAAAATATTTATCTGAAAAGGATGCAAAGTAATTGCAGTTCATGTGATTGATAATGGAAAAGTAGAAAGTAAAAATAGTATAGAAATTTGTCCTATATTACAAGAGTTTCAGGATGTATTCCAGGACTACCTCCTAAAAGAGAGATAGATTTCTCTATAGATTTAGTACCAAGAGCAGTACCAGTCTCAAAAGCTCCATATCGAATAAATGTACTAGAACTAAATGAACTAAAACATCAACTTCAAGAATTATTAGACAAGAAGTATATACAACCAAGTGTATCCCCTTGGGGAGCACTTGTACTTTTTGTCAAAAAGAAGGATGGAACCTTACGTTTATGCATAGATTATCGACAACTTAATAAAATGACAATGAAAAATATATAGCCTTTACCCCGCATTAATGATTTGTTGGATCAAGTGTGTGGGGCAACAATATTTTCGAAGATCAATTTGTGATCAGGATATCATCAAGTAAGAATTAAAGATGAAGACATTTATAAAAAATCATTTAGGACGAGGTACGGACATTATGAATTTGTCATAATACCCTTTAGGTTGACAAATGCACTAGCCTCATTCATGTGTTTAATGAATAGTATTTTTAGTAAGCATTTAGAGAAATTTGTAATCGTCTTTATTAACGGTATACTAATCTATTCAAGGAATGAACAAGAACATGAAGAACATTTAATAATAGTCCTACAAATTCTAAGAGAACAAAAGTTGTATGCTAAAGTGAGTAAATGTGATTTTTATAAGGATAAGATTCAATATTTAGGACATGTAATTTCTAAAGAAGGTATAGTCGTCGACCCTGAGAAAATACAATATATTATGGACTGGCCAATTCTAAAAGATGTCTCAAATATAAGATCATTTATGGGTATAACAGGCTACTACCAAAAGTTTATTGAAGGATTCTCAAAAATTGCTTATCCTATAACATCCTTACAGAAGAAAGGAGTAAAATTTATATGGTCTGACAAATGTCAAGAAATTTTTGGAACACTAAAGCATATTCTAACAACAACTCCAATACTAAAGATAGCAAATCTTGATAAGGACTTTGTTGATGATCTGAAATTGATCTTTAAAGACTTCGCTAAGTTTTAAGCATGAGTTCATTTACCAATTAGGAATTGATTGAAAGAAGAAGAAATTAATGATATATTATAGCATCCATAAGAAGAAATGCATATCTGAATGTAATCACAAAGAATCAGAAAACCATAACAGTGAAGTTGTTAACGAAGTTTGGCAATATTACCTATGTCTCTAGGCCTTTGTCTTAGTGGGTGAGGATTTCTTATTTCTCTTTAATGCTTCAAACCTACATCAGAAAAGTGTCAAATGGATTAAAAACTAGTCTAGTTGTCTTCTTCTCGACCTCAAGAATCCAACACAATTGACGGCACTGAAAACGGTTGAGTGTAGCTCCCGAAATTGGCCTGGAAAATTCCCCTCCTCAAAGTCTTCCCTGCATAAAAATGGCTTGAGCTTCACAATTCTTCAGCATTTCTCCTATTTTGAACTTGTTTGGACTATCAAAAACCTCTGGTTTATATAGATTATGATTTGGGGGTCAAATTCCAACTTCCCCCCGATATCTGGCCTCTTTCTGGGCTCTAGATCCACTCTTTTTGGCCAAAAATCCACAAAATCAACAAAAATCCATTAAAATAAGGTAAAAACCCACTAAATTGGCAAATAATTGGTTAAGCACCTAAAAATAGGGCGTGCACCCCTTTTTGTGGTCTCATGGATGACATCTGGCCTGGCACTAGACCCTTTAAGCCCCCACACCCAAGCCACGCCCCTGGTCACGAGATTCTCCCATGTGACCTGGCCTCCATTCGGAGCACCTCCCTTAAAACGTAGAAAAGGGCCTAATGTTTAATTTTTTTTTAAGTGGATATTTTTCTAAAGATTGGTTCTTTCCTTTGTGGCTAGTGCATTAGTGCTAGGACTTTGTTATATTTATAGGTCATGGGTTCAACTCCCATGGAGTTATACAAAAAATTTATTTCGTCCCTTTTATGCCCCATCCAGGGTGACACGTGGCACCATGTGATTGGGCCACGTGTCAGCCCATGGTTGGCCAAAACCATACCATGTGGACCAATCACCCCTTTCCACTTGTCAACATTAGAAACTGCCAAATGTAGAGATCTCAAATGCCATGTGTTGGTTGCAGGAGCTGCCACTTGTCCTCTGTAGAATGTGCCACATGTCATGCCCAAAATGTGCCACATCACCCTTTGACCACTTGACTTTTTGCCTGTTTGGGAAATCGATTAGAACGCGATAACTTTCGTATGCAGTGTATGTTTGCTAAAAACAATATATGGTTGGAATCAGCGCAACAAGCCGGATGCAATGGCATTGGTTTTGTTTGATTCCGATAACTTTGGTTTTTAGGGCTTCCTGTATCCATTTTGGATCAGTTGTATGTATGGATGCATGCATTGAAGGACTCGGAGGAGTATTAATACAAGATAATCATGTCATTGCTTATGAATCTAGAAAGCTTAAGGAACATGAAAAACATTATGTTACACATGATTTGGAATTAGCTGCGATAATTCATGCACTAAAGATGTGGCAACACTATCTAATTGGGAGAAATTTCCTATTAATGTCTGATAATATTGAATTAAAGTATTTATTCGATAAACAAAATCTTAATGATCGTCAAGTAAGTTGGTTATCCTTCTTGAGCGAATATGATTTTGAAATAAAACATATCAAAGGTAAGGAAAATAAAGCAGTAGATGCCTTAAGCAAGCATGCAAATCTACTATGTACAACTGTAAGGAGTAGTTATGAAACAGATCTAGAAGAAAAAGTTAGGACATCAGCTGAAAAGAATGAATAAAATCAAAATATTAAGCTAAAAGTGACAAAAAATCAAGTGGAAAATGAAAATTTTGATTTCAGACTTACTAATAATGGGTTATTAATGTATAAAAATAGATTATACATTCCTAAATCTGAAGAAATTAAATTATTAATCCTGAATGAATTACATAAAAAGCCATATTCTGGGCACCCTGGCTATCAAAAAATGATTACTATGCTAAGGAAAGAATTTTATTGGCCCAATATGAAAGGAGAAATCGTTGAATATCTAGCTAGATGTATGAAGTGTCAACAACTTAAAACTGAACATCAACATCCAGTTGGGTTATTACAACCCTTACCCATACCTGAATGGAAATGGGAAATTATAAGTATGGATTTTATAACTGGTCTACCTAGAAGTAGTAAGAAAAATGACTCTATAATGGTTGTTGTGGGTAAATTAAGCAAGGAAGCTCACTTTATACCGGTGAAATCTACTTATAAGGCAATTAATATAGTAGATATTTTTATGAAGGAAATATTATGATTACATGGAATTCCTAAAGTTGTAATTTCCGACAAAGATGTAAAATTTACAAGGAAATTTTGGAAGGCATTTTTTAAGGGCTTAGATACACAATTAAATTTCAGTATGGCTAATCATCCTCAGACAGATGGGAAGACTGAAAGAACTAATCAAATAGTATAAGATATGCTTAGAATGTATGTTATGGAAAAACCTAATAAATGGGAAGAATATTTACATTTGGTTGAATTTGCATACCATAATCATTATCGAGCTTCAGCTAAATTAAGTTCATTTGAAATTCTTTATGGAAGAAAATGTAATACTCTTGTTTCTTGGAGTAATCATGTAAAAAGAATAATGCTAGGACCCTAAATGTTGAAGGATATGGAACTAACCATGAAACAGGTATAATAGAATTCAAAAGTGGCTCAAGACAGACAAAAGAGATACATTGAATCCAAAAGAACTCCAAGAGAGTTCAATGTTGGAGACCATGTGTATATAAAGGTTAAACCTAAAAAGAGTTCATTAAGGTTGGGCAGATATACTAAATTAGCTCCTAGATATTGTGGAACATTTGAAGTGCTTATTTGAATAGGACATGTAGCCTATCAGCTTGCACTTCCAGTCATGGTAAAAGTTCATGGGAGTTACTGATCCATTAAGAGGAATGACCAGTGGCTGCAGTGAGAGACAAGTGGTAAATCCATTTGATTTTAACTCAAAGTGTCCCATATTTCTAGGAAATTAGAAAAGACAAGTGTGGGATTAAAAATTGACAAGTGGTCAAAGAGCAGGAGGCTCATACATGTGTCAAAAGGCATAGGCAAAATAAATAAAGGGTACACAAAGGGAATGGGACACCATTCCGTGTATGTGAAGATTGAAATGTAAAAGAAAGTAATATCATGTACATTACAGGAAAATAAAATTCTTGACTTGAGCTCTCAATTTCAGAAAGAAGCCACAGTGGTCATTGCCTCTTTTGGATCAGGAAACTCAACTCAGGAGTGAAAAGGCAGAAGATTGTATCTTCTCTCGTCTATGGTTGGGAGGAGCAATCTTACCCAATGTGTTTTTCCCTAGTTCGACACTATCAGGTTCAATCATTTTTAATCTTTTTTTATGTAATTTCTTTATAAGACATAATTTCGTTCTTTATATCTTGGTGATGTTATAATGAACTATTAGTTATACTCTAAGCACAAAAATTGTCTAGAGAATGTTATTTATCTTTCTATTTATAAGTCGGAAACGTCTATTCAATTTCTATAGATGTATATCTACCAATTTTTATATCCAACAACATATTTATTAAATTAAATATCGACATAATAATAAAAATTTATGCATAACTGCATTAGATATAGGCATTAAAATAACTAAGGGAAATATTAAGGACAAATAGAGTTAATTAAGCTCGACGTGATAATCTAGATACAATAAGACTGAAATCAATGAGATCTAATATTAGATCTTAGAGTAAATAAAAAATAAAAAATTATAGCTCTTACAAGACTCTTAGAACTCTTAGAATTACATCAGGTTGGGAAAACCTTTTAAAGATATACTAGAAATTATAGCACAGAGCTTTATTGTTGCTACAAAAAAAAAGATACATATATAATATTGACAGAGAAAAAGAACCCTTTTGGGATTATGGTGTACAATTCTCGATTGTCACCAAGAGAACATATATTACCAGTCGATAACTCTATTTATAAACGTAAAAAAACCTTGAATTACCTTTCTCAGGTAAAATCGAGTTATTAGTCCACATCATACTCTTGTATTTACCCTATAGGAAAGGAAATTTTTTAA
>SNQJ01S0027890.1:25698-36106 GCA_010110895.2 Picea sitchensis
ATGGGCTTCGGGCTCTGCTCCTGCTAGCAATCCAGGAGTGACTTCCGAACGCCAACACGGTCTCAATGGATTACATGTTAGGTTTTCCCTCCACCAAACATGGTCACGATTGTATATTTGTGTCCATCATAGCAATCCCAAACCACTTTAATATGAGATTTATACCATCATAAAGGCTATGGGTGAAACTTCTTTCAAATTGAGTATTCCTCCTTTCCTTGGCTTGCACCTAGTATTTAATGTGGAGCTCTTTTGACCATATTTCCCACCTTTGATGGACATCTTCAAGGTGGATGAAAAATTGGCATGTAAAAAATTCAATCTCAAATTCCTTGAAAAAAATATAATTGATCATATAATGGAAATGAAGATGAAGAGAAGATGCTATAAGAATATACAACTCTATTGGATTGTCAAAGAAAAACTTCTTCAGTAAGGAGAATGGCTCACCAAGATTCATATTCAGTGAATGTTTCCTCATCTACTGTGGGAACTTGATGCAATGGGGTCCATTTCTTACTAAGGGTGGATGAATTATCTGGTGTTTGCAGGAAAAACCCACCTTTTATCTACACCAGGGTTCATAATGTAGGAAGAGAAAATAACCGTATAAAAACTAATTAATTCTCTATACTACCCCAAACATACCAAAACTAGTATAAATAAATAAAAGAGAAAGGATATTAGGTAACTATACCTCTAATCCCATGTCTGGTGATGACCTCCTCGCACTTGGAAGTTCCACTGGCTGCATGCCTCCTCCCAAGGCGAACCTGCATCCAAAGATTGAAAAATAGAGAATGACAAGCATGTTATTTCATATACAAGTTAGGGTTAGATTTTAGAATGTCAAGAATAAACCATTAAAAGTATTGAATACACCATCATTTGGGACAGGAAAATGTAATTCTTTTATTCATGACACAAAGATTATACCTTTACATTCTAAGTTGACTACCGTCCGCGAACCTGGTTCGAGATCCTATTCACCATTCTCCAAGTGCACCTTGTAGAAACTTCTTCTCTCGATATTATGATATCCTCTATGAAGGGAATGAATTGAATGGAGGGAGAAGGGGTTGATGAGGGTATCCTGAGGAAAATTCTCACAAAAGGCAACAATTTCTTGGGAAAGGAGGGGATGTGAAATCGGGAAGAGTTTCACTATTCTTATGTCTAGATATGAAATGGGACCCCAACACCTCATTTCATCTTCCAAAAGGATGCTTATTTGGTTGGGTGATGGGCTATAACTGGTGGATTAGTTGGGAAACCTCCAATAGCCCATCAATTTCAATGAATTCCTTGCAAATGTTTATTTTTTGCAACTTTTGCAAGTATACACGGGATGTAATGGTGCAACATGCATATGTAAACTAGTTGTAGTGGTGCAAAAAGTGTATGTATGTGGGCTGTAGTGGTGCAAAAAGTGTATGTACGTTGGTTGTAGTGGTGCAGGGTGTGTACATCTTTTAAAAATTATTTTTTTAAGAAGATCAACTCAGCAGTTCTTTGGAAAAAAATTAAAGTAAGAGGGCCAAGGCCATGTATGCATGTGTAGAAATATTTAGGGCTATAATAGATGCCCCATAATGTGTGAGGTCAGAAGAGCAAATGATGGCCGAAATACATTACAATATCTTTACCAATGTATGAAATTGAGTGAGCCCGGGACCAGAGTTCGGGAGGTGCCATCTGCAAAAAAACAAATGTCACTCTGAGGTAGGCATACCCATGCTTGGGATGAAATAAATCATGGTTTCCAATCAAATACATTGGATATCCATGTATTATAACTATATAAAGCGTCACCACAAGCAATACACAACGGATCTACATCACAAAATCAATCGAAGATATATAAGCAAAGTATCCATATTTGAGAATCTTAGTGACGCCCGATGGCTGGAGATGAGGCCTTCAGAGCTCGAGCAACAACATCAATATCTTCAAAACTCAGGTAGGAGTACAATGAGAGTTTTTTAATTCACTACCCTAAGGTCTTCAACGACTCGTCGAGAAAAGGCACGCGTATCTCAATGATCAGGCAGAGAACTTCATCGATTTTGAATTAGGACTTGACTGGACTCTCAGGATGGCCGACAAATGAGGTCAAGAGACAAATTGTAGAAAGGCTGACTCAGGTTGGGTGAAAATTCCCTTGGAAAAAAGCATGAAAGATGATCAGACTTAGGCAACATGAAATTGACATAATTTTACGATGCAGGAGGCAACGCAAACTCTACATGTGTTTGGAAGAGTAACCAAATAGAGGAGGACACAACTCTATGTAGCAAGAACAACTTCTTAATGTCATACTAGATCCCAATGCTTGAGGAACAAATGAAAGGATATTCTTTTTCCAAGGGATGCTCTTTGTGCTTTTGAAAAACAATACGTATTTCTCATCCCCTCTTTGTGATTAGTGTACAAAGAGTCTTAAGCTCATGAGTAGAAATAATAAACGATTTGTAAAGGCATGATTTCGAAGCCAATGGAACGATGGAAATAATAGATATTTATGCTCGTTATGGACTACAGAGGCAACTCAAGATAATGAACTAAAAAGAGAATAGTAGAACCTATTCCTACCATTGCCTATAAATAGCTCATGGACGATACTGATTCATCACACTATGCTTTCACAGTAATGAAAGCTTAGATTTCCTTATTAATCTGTATCTCTGTCCACCACTAACTATAGTCAATTCCTCACTGAACACAAGTGGTCATTTCATGTTGTCAGGTGAAACACAATGGCCTAATACCTATTGATAAGTAGGTTTAGTTGAAAATTCAAGACTTTGTAGTACATTCAGTGTATCTGTAAAAGATTTGGTCCTACAAGTTATCATTCTTTTGCAAGCATTGCAGTTGACGTTTTATGAAGCTGTCACGTAGACTTTCGGTTCTCACCATGACGACGTCACAAAGACTTTTATGATATTTTGGGTATATGTGTAGAGTGGTGGAATTGCAGATATAAGTTGTTGAGATTATACATTCTGGGTTGATTGGAAGTTTTAGGATATCAAGTAGACTTTTATGATTTTTTTGGGTACACGTGGAGTGGTGGAATTGCATATATAAGTTGTTGAAATTGTACATTTTGGGTTGATCAAAAATTTTTCAGTGTCTTGTATGCATCTGTAAGTTGTTGAGATTGTACATTCTGGATTGATTAGAATTTTTTCAGTGCTTTGTATTCATTTGGTCTATTCAAAGAATGGAAAATTGCAATTTGGTTGATAATAGATTACTAGATTTCACTGATCATTGTTAGAAAAGTAAAAAACAATATATTAAATATGAATTGTAGATATAGGTTGTTGAGATTGTACATTGTGGGTTGATTATAAGTTTTTCAGGTATCATCTGTGCATTCAAAATTGAATTCAAACAATGGAAAATTGCAATTTAGCTAACAATTAGATCACCAAATTAACAATGAGATTGTACAATTTTATGTTGATTAGAAGTTTGAAGACATTCCATTCATTTAGTCATTCAAAACTGCAATTCACACAATGAAACAAACATTGTAATTTAGCTAACAATTAAATCACCAAATTCCAATGATAATTGTCGAGGAAAGTTAAAAATAAATAAATATATTACTATTAAACTTAAACACATCTTTGATTTTTATAGTCCGTGGATGTGTTTATAGTCTATGACCAAAGAGGTATCGAAAGTCAGTGGGCATGCTTTTGGAAGTATTATATTATAATGTTTTAATAATCTAGCACGGAAAACGCATCTACATCCCTGCTTCTGGAAGTCTTCTAGTATATTGTTTTAATAGTATAGTGCGGAAGAGGTATCTACATGGATGGGTGTGCTTTAGGAAGTTTCTATTTTAACATATATGGGTGTGATTTTGTAAATATGATATTTTAATTTTAATTATATAAGTTTTATTGAATAGTGTTATTAGTTGAAAAATAATGGATCGGATGCTTTGTAGCACATTTCATGAATATGAGTTTTTGAAAAAAGTTTAAATTTTTGTGTAAGTATTGTATTTGAGGTTTTATTTTCATAGTATTGTATTTGGGGTTTTAAGGATGATTATGTAACCTAGGTTTTAAGGGGATTGGTTATTTGGTGGAAAATTATATTTATAAATATGAAGATTATTAATATTAATTAAACTCGCATAGCCACATAATTGTGGTTGATGAACACTGAAAGGTATATTTAATTTACTAAATCTAATTTTAACATAAATTTTAATTACGGTTTTTAAATAAAATCTGTTATAATATTTAATTTACTAAACCTAATACAAATTGAGTGACACTGGTGAGACCAACAAATGGCACGGCACCCATAGTTTTACTAATCAGTTATTGACAGTTACCTCCCTATGGTCTCACTGGAGAGACAATATTTGTAATACCATTATTTGTAATACCCGCTTGCATTTGTAAACAATATGAAGCTCTCTCCTTATTTTGAAGCTTGTGTCTACATCAAAAATATCTATGGTTTTCTTTTAGCTTTCTATTTATGGAAAATATTAGTTTTCCCAACTATTTTTCATTGTTTCAGTGGTTATTGAGCGGTGATGGCTATCTATTACCAGTACCATAGGGTCAGTAACATGAATGAACCTGGGAACTTCATCTTCAAACTTTCTTATTAGAAACAAATATGATTATTGTCTTCCATCGAAAGAGATTTACATTAATGTTATTTTATTGATTATTAACAGTGTAGTAAAAAAATGAAAGCTATACGAACTTATTTGCAATACAATCCCATAATATTTGTTCTTTTATCAAGCTTGTGTTTAAAACGAAGAGCTATGTAGAAAGTGAATTAAGAAGAACACAAGTTCATGCATGATTTTGTAGAGGCTAAATTTATTTGAAGTAGGAGAAAGTTGAGGCAAAATTCATTTTAAAACGTTATGAAATCAACAAATAGACAGGCTAAATTGAAATCAATGAAAAACATGCAATCTAAATCAAAAAATAGAAAATGGTGAAATTGAACATGCACACAGATGAGCGCACATGCCATTTAAAATCCATCTATTTAATTGAATATAAAAGCTTAACCAGAAAACCAAAGAAAACACACAGAACATTTGTTGTTAACCTCTTTGTTGATGTTGATGTTGATGTTGTTCCTTTAAGATTGTTCCTCCTCTCCTTTATGCTCCTTTTTCATAATTTTCCTTTATACTACCTTTCTCAAACTGCAATCTAGATCTGCAACTACAAAAATGTAAAATGTTTTCTTATTTACATAAACTTGAGGTTGTGGACATGGAAGAAACTCTCACACCTCCCACGAATTGAAAAGGAAATGACTTAGAAGTGGTAATAATATTGGATACATGGAGAAAAATTAATGCATGGCATGCTAGGAAAAAATAACCATTTGAGGCCATCAATAGCAAGCATAGTAAGCCAATAAAGAAACCGGCGAAGGTATCAAGATGTCGGAATAAATGGTAAGGTGGCGCAAGTGATCCACGCACCTAGTAAATGCTTGATTAAGAGAGTTTAAGGTGAAGTGCGCCAATAAGCCATGCAAGAAAACATCTTAGGGCATCGACAGGTCGGAGGCATCAAGAGGTCGGAGGGTGTAAGGCCACACACCCAATAAATGTTGGCTTAAGAGTGTAACGTGCCACCAAGCCCCTAGGGTTAAATAAGGTGAAGCACTTCCACTTACCTCGGTAAGAAATTTATAAGCCGTAAAAAAAACCTAAATCTACTTAATCTTTGTTAATCACTTAAACGTGGCAATCAGCTACCTACCATAGTAAATTTTAAATATGATCAAGTAAAAGTAAAAAAATAAACATGTAAACTAATGTATTTATAATAGTGAGGAAGTTAGTGATTGAAATCACAACCATTGATTTATTGGAACGACTAAGAATATTCCATCAATATTTAATCCTATCCATACAAAACTAATTAAGCACTAAAAACCTATTAAATGTGCCCATTGTCAATATGTGTACACCTTTTGGCGTAATTATTATTAAGCTTAATTTTATTTGTTAATTTTGTTGTTAGGGTGGAAGAAGTATTTATAGGATAGGTAATGTGTTTTTGGAAGTATTATGTTTCAGATTTTATTAGTAAATAAAGTTTTTATGTATTTCAACTTGTTAGGTGAAAATCAAGAAATTCCTATTAATAAGTTGGATTTGTTGAAAATTTATGGATTTAACATTTAAAAGTATACTTAGTGAATATGATATTTTTGTAAATATTTCTACTTTACAAGTTATTTTCCTTTTGGAAATACTCTATTTGAGGTTTTAAGTTATCATGATCAGATGAGGATGTGAAATAGATTTTGATTTCACTTTATGTGGTGGAGAATAATGACTTGTTTATGGCAATGCAAACATGGAAAAACAACAATATGTTAACATGGAGGGATAATTCAAGATACTTTGACAATGAATTTGAATATGGTGCAAAAAAGATGAAATATAGGAAAATGAATTGTCTTTCCTAATATATAATTTTTTTTTATAGAATTGTGAATGACTCTGTGAAATTTGAGTTTTCTAAACAAAGGTATCTTATTTTTCACTTAAAATACAATGCATATGTTTCCATTAGTACTACATTTGAGTATATAAACTATGGAATTTCCTTAAATATTTTGTGCATGGCTACTTTTTCAAAATTTATAATGTTAATTTTATATATTTTTAAATTATGAAAGTGGTTATATGCTTGAAATTTTATTTTTATTTTTAGATTGTAGATCTAAATTTGTACTAGTGCAGCATATAACTTATTTTAAAAATGGTTAAAGAGAAAAAAAAAACCTTAAAGCATGACAAAAAAGAGGAATGTGTTTTAAGATTTTAATATATAYCAAGACAAAAATATATTAAAAATAGTAAAGAATATTAATTTAAAAAAAATTATGTATTTGGAATGATTCTATTATATATCAAGGAAAAAATATATTAAAACTAGTAAACAATATTAATTTTAAAAAATTATATATTTGGAACCTTCATAATGAACTCTATATGTGTCTAGTTTCATAAATCACCATGTTTTTCATCCTGAACCTAAATCCAAGGAAACCAACTCAACAAACACATATGTTATAGTTGCCACTCCAACCCGAGAAAAGTAAAATGAAAAGAATGCACACATGCTCTAGGAGCATGTGCATGCTCTTAAGGTGTGCACACAACTTTATGCCTCAACTTCCCTCTTCTCACCTCCTCCCCCTTTTTCCCTCTCCCCCCACCCCCTTATGCCCACATATCCTCGTCTCACCTATCTCCTAGTGTCACTATTATAGCACAAAATTCCACACATATGCATTTGTTCCATGGTCTAACCCTTTTCCCAATGATTGCTAGACTTTTCCCTAAAGGTCCTCTTAAAAATCATCTAAAAAACATTCCCTAAGATCATATCCGCAAGTTTCTCTAGTACACAACACGAAAATCCATGACTTTCCTTGTTGCAATCCATGAATGCCCTCTTTTTTGGTGAAAAATAAAATAATCCCGTGCTTTCGGGAAATCTTTTCGGTTGGCTCATTTCCCAATGACCCTTGCACATACATAATGAAATTCAACTCTCCAAACCTCTTTGGGAAGATATAAAACAACCATAGAGGGATAACGAGGAAACCACAAGTCCCTTGGTGCAAAGTTATGATGCCAACATCTAGCAAGCTTCATTTCCCTATATTCTCTGTGAAACGTCCCCTTTAGTCTAGAAACTTGTTTTTCAGAGCTTATTTCTCCTTTTATGTGGCTATAGGGTGGCTCCTTATCGCTATCTGAGTCATTGAGAGAATTCTATGTCAGTTGAGTTGATTCTTGAGGATTCTTTGAGGAACCCAGACAATTGGCTTCAAGATGGTGCCTAAGGTCAGACAAGGTTGTAACTCACCTTTTCCACTTGCTGATAATAAAAGAGTTTGTTTTCCCCTAGATTTTTCTTCAATGTACATTTATCTTTATGATTACCTTGAATATGACATATAACATGCACATGATTTTGATCTCATAACTACTTTCGTCGTAGCCCTAGTTTTGTATCTAGCTTGCAGTCTAGTTCTAGCAGAAGATCAAGAGTTTTTTGATGAATTGGAGAAGGGATCGACATCAAATGGGAGAAAAAGGTGCACCTTATTTTCTCCTATCTATCCCTACTTTATCCTAATTAAAGTAGTCATTTTCTTTATTTTTTGTGTTCTTTTCACTGAGGGGAGATTGTTGTCTCTTTCACTTGGTCTTTTTCTATTGTGATCATGACTCACAATCACAGGGGGAAAATTCCTTAATCAGAATTGGTGACTCCACTAGGGATAATCCTAGTTGGTTCAATTTGGTTGAGGTGTCTTTCTTTCTTGCTTCGTCTTTTTCTATTACTTTCAGAGTTTTTTATAGAGTCTTTTATCCTCACAGTACCTGTTGCTAAGGCTTGAAGCCCTTTGTTTCCGAGTGGTCTTTTTTATTTTCTGACCTTACCTTGCCATCCACGTGTTGCATCATTGTAGTCTATGTACATCTGTGATTTGAATCTCTACAACCCACAAATATCTACGAGTTTCACTGGTAACAGTCGTGGACATGTATGAAGTTGAATTTTCTAAAAAAAAAATCTTCCTTTCTAGGTTGAATGCTTGGTTTAATCAGTCACCTAGATTGTCTCGGGTCTCTATTTAGTTTTCCTCTCTCAAGTATTTAATATTTGATGTGCAGAGAATATTAAAATATTTTCTTAGACTGTTTAGTATAAGGTTTATTAGATAGACTGAAATAACAACCTTGTTTTTTTGCATTTCCATATTCATTGTCTTTTTAGTGGAGTCTTGGTTGAATGTTTTCTGTCCTTTTGCCTTCTTTATGCCTTGTTTCAAAAAGAAAAAAGATATTTGCATTCTTGTGCTTATTTTTTCTTTTGTATATGAAAAAGATAAAAAATTATGCATGTTTGTTAGCTTCTCATTTTTTCAACCCTTTCCTTTCATATTTCCAAGAAAAGAGGAAGTTACTTATCATTCAGGTAGTTTCATTATACTTTGGTAGTGGTAACCTTTTTATTAAAAAAAGAGAAAAGAAAATAATCCAGTAGTACAAGTTTTTCATTGTTGTATGCATTTTCATCTTGAGGTGTTCTAAATCTTGCACTCAAACTTCTGTTTCCATCTAAAAAATAAAATAATTTTCTGCATAAGCATTGTTGCATCTATTTTTATTTGAAGAAATTGATTGTGTGTTCTTACATTGCATTTCTTTTGGAGTCAGTCTAAAACATCACCGAAGTTTCATCTGCACCGATTTTGAGTAAAAACAACCTATTAAAATGAACATGAAACTAAAACTTATTAGATACTTTCATTTTTCTAGGGTAAACCAACAAGTTTAGGCTAGGGCCTTGGCATAGGTTGGAGGATAAATTTCTCCAAGGCCACTAAACAAACTTACTTGTATCTGATATAGGGAGTGTAGAACCCATTTTTTCGTATAGGTTGGTCTGGAAGCTCCTCTAACACAAGAGGAGTTAAAAACGAGTTCGCGTAAGGAAAATATGAGGAGATTTCCCTCCAGAGTTGGACCGAACGTAGTGGAATGATTGTGTATTGGGGGTTTCTATTGTACCCATACCTCCGTGAGAGGAGGTGCTTTTGAGGTTTAGGGATTTTCTACCCTTCCCACAGTTTCGATCCCAATTGTCGACTATACCCTAGGGGCACCGATTGCCACTTGGTAACCATAATTTATCTTCCTCGGTGAAACATGAGGTGATTACATGGGTTTGTCGTAATACCTGGGGAAGATTTTGTATCACACACTTTAGTATTCTAGAGGGTGCCCACGAAGCGTGGGTACTTACACTAGATAAGGTTGATCTGTGGAGGTCAAGATAATTTCTTCTAATACCTTTGTTTTGGTCCATGGGACTTAATCAACATGTGCCTTTGTCCAGAAGAGCTCGAGCCCACTTTGTTATCTTTCTGGTCCCAAGACTTAATCCACTTGATTCATAATATTGATGGAGTTGTTTGTGTTTGTTTCATCTTTAGGGATTTTTAGCGGTGTGTTTGGTGAAGGTAGTTTAACCTTAGATAGGAGAGTTGGTTGTCACCGAGAGGTGATCACTCAAAGTGGATAACTCATCGCCTCAAAGTTCAAGGAGAATTCACTACCTTTCAGTTGAGGAAGAGATTACAAATAATTCTCCCCCGCCTCCTCAGAGGTGTCGACTTGATCCGTCTGACACTTTCTTACTAGTTGGTCAGACTGAGATCATAGACCATAACTCTCTATAATTCAACGTTCTAGAACCATAAGAGCTAAGTGTTCAGGATCTTGGAGCTTAGGAATTTTCTCCACGCGTTATTTGTTCATTACCTTGAACTTTCCCATTTCTGACTGTACGAGATCCACCTC
>SNQJ01S0027890.1:65917-83935 GCA_010110895.2 Picea sitchensis
AAAGTCATGTGGGCCCCGTTTGGGTAAGTGAGTACATCAACTTCCCGGGGTCGTAACTTTTGCATACGATCTTCGTTTTAGGCGTGTGATAGCTCGTTGGAAAGGTATCGTCGAGGAGATTCATTTTGGGGGCTCAATTATGCCTTTGATTATCATTGAGAACCTCAATCTAGAAAACCCTTCATTTGGACCCTCAAAATGGCCCCAAAAGTTAAAACCTGCTAAAAATAGTAAATTGCCAAAATTGCCAGAAAGCCATTTTGAGCCATTTGGAAAAGGTGGGTGGCCACTGATATCCACCTAGATCAGAAAATGTATCTCCAAATTGGTTAGTACCACATGAAATATTATATGTTTTCTATCGACATGGGTGATTGTGACATTGTGTTGGGTTCATATTTGCTAAGGACTTTGGGTCCCATTCTCATGAATTTTCAGGAATTAACCATGCAATTCAACCAGGAGGGCCAACAATATAAGTTGCAAGGGATTACCATCAGTTCCTCGAAGATCATTAGTTCCCATCACATGGAAAAAATCCTCAAAAAAGGTCATTATGGAATTATTGCACAGCTCCATGCCATTCAAACCACTAAGACACCCTCTGTGTCGCAGGACCTCCAATACATCCTCTCCAAACATCAAGTTATTTTTTCCACTCCCTATGGAATTCCTCCTTCCTGTGGTTTTCATGATCATTCCATTCCCCTTGTCCTCGACATCCTACCCCCCAATATGTGTCCCTATCGTCATCCCTTTTCCAAAAGAAATGAAATTGAGAAAAATGTTCAAGAATTGCTCACCGCAGGTGTTATCCATCCTAGTACAATCCCCTACTCTTATTCTGTGGTCATGGTCCTTAATAAAGAAGGATCTTGGTGCATGTTTCCTGACTTCTATGCCCTCAAAAAACTCACCATCAAAGAAAAATTTCCCATTCCTGTCATTGATGACCTCTTGGATGAATTGAGTGGTGCCTAGTTCTTTACTAAACTTGATCTTCATTCTGACTACCACCAGATACGTATGAACAAGGTAGACATTCCTAATACTTCATTTTTTACTCATGAGGGCCACTATGATTTTTTGGTCATGCCCTTTGGATTTTGTAATGCTCCATCCACTTTCCAAAGCCTCATCAATCATGTCTTCCATCCTTTTCTCCATCATTTTGTCTTAGTTTTCTTTGATGATATCCTCATCTATAGTAAAACATGGACAACCCACCTTGCTCATGTGGGTCTAGTTCTACATCTACTCTCTAAACACTGACTTTTCCTCAAACAATCTAAATATGATTTTGGAGCCTCGTAAGTCGAGTACTTGGGAAATATTGTTGGAAAGGTAGATGTCAGAGTGGATCCTAAAAATATTGAAGGTATGCAGGATTGGCCTGACCCAAAGACTCTCAAAATATTGCACGGATTTTTTAGTTTAAAAGGATATTATCTCAAGTTATTTAATAATTATGGAAAAATTGCGGCACCTCTCACTACTCTCCTTAAAAAAAATTCTTTCACTTGGACTCTCACAACTGATCTCACCTTTCAAACCTTGAAGGTGACCATGTGCACAACTCATGTCCTGGCCCTTCCCAATTTCAAAAATACATTTGTCTTGGAATGTGATACTTCCGGGAGAGGAATTGGAGAAGTCATTATGAAATATGGCCATCCTTTGGCCTTTACTAGCAAACACCTGTTAGAGCAAAAATTGGGAAAATCAATCCATGAAAAGGAAATGTCGGCTATACTAAATGCAGTGGATCTTTAGTTCCCTTATCTATTGGGGAAATGCTTCCAAATTAAGAAAAATCATCAAAGCCTAAAGTGTTTTCTGGAGCAACACCCTTCCTCCTAGGAGAAATACAAATGGCTGACTAAGCTCTTTGGATATGATTATGAGATCATTTACAAGAAAGGAAAAGACAATGTGGTTGTTGATGCACTTTCAAGAAAATATGAAGATGAAGGGTCCCTTTTTCCCCTCTCCTTCGTTGTACCATATTGGATCCAAGTTTTTCACTAGGAATGGCTATGAGATCCCAAAATTTTACATATGATCCAACAATTACAGGCCAAATCTCTAGTTTCCCTAGGGTACTATTGGGACAATGATGAGCTTTGCTACAAAGTCCATTTGTATTTAAGTAAATAGTCACAACTCAAATCCATGATACCTTCTGAGCTTCATGCTACACCCATAGCTGGGCACTTAGGGTTTACCAAAACCTATGATCGGGGCAAACGTTCTTTTTTCTACGATGGTATGAAATAGGATGTTCACCATTTTGTGGTAGAATCTGATGTTTGTCAACACAAGAAGTGTTAGGGACCTAACCCCTCACCTAGGGAGAATAATATATTTCCATGTAATAAAGGTCAATAATAATAAGGCCTAGGAATAAGGAAGAATAAGTCAAATGTAAGAAGACCTAATAGAATCTTTCTCTTCTAGAAGTATCTACCTCTAAATGGTTTTTTGATAGAAATATTTAGTATAAATAGGAGTCGAGGGTATGATAACTTTTGTCTTGGATATTATTGTAATAGAGATCTACTCTGTTGGAGGTTTCCCCCTTGAAGAGACAAGTGGACATTGCTCTCAGTAATCAAAGTGCTCTTTCTGGTGTTATTCTACTATCATTTTGGTATTATTGTGGTTTTTTCTGGTTATCTTGTTGATCATTTGCCATTTCTAGATATTTATTTATGTTCTGCATAATTTTTTATATCTTGAATATTACAAGTTGTATGAGAGCACCTTCCTCGGTATAAAATTGTGGGTTAATTTTCTTTCATGGTAGAGATGTATTCTGGTGCCTTTAAGCTACAGAGATCTTTCGTTACGCACATAAACCTGTAGTCAGGGATTCATACAATTAGAAAATACAAGAGGTACTTAAGCGCACATCTGTTGGCCACCCTTGTAACCCATGTTAGTACCCCTTCGAGTGGTAGCACATCATACAACACCTGTATACGGATCAACCTACATTTCCTGAAGTCCTCCATAGATAAATCGATCGACCACCTGATTGTTATAGTTCCACCAAGAACAACACTCAGGAAGATACTCTCTAATACTTGGGTAGTCGGGTAGTATAGCTAAGGGCATGGTCTAGCCTCCTTAGTTTTTTCCGTAAGATATTGGGCCGATTACTACTGTTGGACCCTTCACGTATATCAAAGAGCTATAGCAGAGAGAAAACCCTTGTCTGTAGAACCCTTGAATACATAACCCTTGGGAAGGAAACAAAATAGAATAGACAAGATATATTGTAGTGTAGCTGTGTCTCCTGCATTCGAGTTGCGAAATTACTACACATTTCTTCCTGTTAAACATTTGGGCATTTCATCATTGCAATATTCTTCAGATCAAAGTATAACTCCACACCATTATTTGATACGTATTCCATTGGATTTCTCTCTTATCCCTTATCGCAGTCATACCTATCAATTCCCAACAAAATTTTTTTGTGGACCCAACCCCCTTGAAGCACCCTTATTTGGGATTTACCCCATTGGATTCAACTCGTCACCTTGATCGTTGTGATACACTTCACCCATAACCCATTTTCTGTGTGGTCCCACCCACCTCTTTTCGTGTCCCCTCGTCATCATGGCCCATACCCGTAGCCAAGACTTGGAAGCTCGCTTCAATACCTTGCACTCTAATTTCACATAAACCCAACAAGAAGTGTGACAACTTAGTGCCAATATTGTCTCCATCAATCAAAAAATGCATTACTCCATAGCTAACTCAATCGCTGCATCAATTGCAGAAATCAAACAAGATCTCAAACAAGACATGACTACCCAGCTTGAATTGGTCACTACGATGATCTACACCAAGCTTCATATCCCTGTAGATATTCCCTTATCTGACCCACCTTTTCATAATGAAGGTGAAACTTCCTCTCATTCCCATAATTTTCATCCCCATCACTTTCAGTGTGACCTACACGTTCTGCGTGTGGATGTGACAAAATTTGATGGCTCGGATCCCACTGGTCGAGTAACTCAAATGGAACAATATTTCTCTTTGTATGGCATTACAGATGAGTTGGCCAAACTCCAGTATCTTGTTGTCCATCTAGATCAAGAACATTGGAAATGGTGGCAATGGTGAAAAAATGTTTTCCAAGGGTATGTGGCTTGGACACACTTTGTGGAAGAGATTTTAGAATGCTTTGACACTGACACCATACATTTAGGTCGTTTGAAAAAGTTAAACCAATATGGCATAGTAGAAGACTTTATAGCTACTTTTGAGTGACTGGATTTTTGTACAAAGGGCATGTCTGATGCTTTTTCCGAGAATTTTTTATTAATGGCCTCAAGGATGAGATTCGTTCCCATGTCCTCATTATTGGTTATGGAGCCTGATTATCTTCCTAATTCAGATATATTTTACTTTCAGCCGTGGTTATAGCCCATGGAGTATTTACACCCCAGAAGTATGTACACTCTTTCACGCGAGGGAGTGCAGAGGGGGGGTACCCCCTCTGCAGGGTTCGGGGGGGCTATCCCCTCAGTTGGGGGGTTTGGGGGCAAGCGGGCCTCTAGTGGGGGTTTGGGGGTGAAGCCCTCGAAGGAAAAATTGCCTTGTAAAAGTATATTGTAATTTCATTGTAAATCTGGACCGTTCATTATAAGGTCGCAGATCTAATGGTAGAAATTATGTTAGGGTTTTTTTCCCTAGAAGGCAACCCTCTTTTATGAGGGAAATGTATTGTGGCTATGTATGATGGCGAATATTGTATTCTGAGATAGGAGACTATGAGAGAAAGAAGAGGAAGTTACAATGGGTTTGTTGTAGGTTGTATCCCTTCATATGTTGGATAATAACAAAGGAAGGACCTGGAAATTTCTCTGGTGGACGTAGCCCACACTGAGTGAACCACATAAATCTGTGTCTCTATTGTATTGTGTATCTTCTGTGTTTTGTTTCCGCATTTTTTTTATTTTATTGCTCCACGGTCCTGTTTTTCTAACAACTGGTATCAGAGCGAAAGGTAATTCACAGGAAAAGAGGGTTCCTGGTTCGAGTGGGAGCAATGTTGGAAGATGGAAAGTTTAGGGTCGAGAAATTTAACAACCAAAACTACCAGTTATGGAAGATGCAGATGGAAGATTATTTATATCAGAAGGATCTATGCCTACCATTGGGCGGAGTAGAAAAGAAGTTGGTGGCTATGAAGGATGAAGAATGGGAGATTCTTGACAGAAAGGCTCTAGAAATGATACGGCTGAGCCTAGCAGTGTCGTTGGCTTTCAATATTTCCAAAGAAAAGACAACGAAGGGTTTGATGGACGCATTGGCCAAATTGTATGAAAAACCCTCATCATCCAATAAGGTATTTCTAATGAAGAGATTATTTAATATGAAGATGTTGGAAGGTGGGTCTATTGCAGATCATTTAAATGAATTTAATACGGTTACTAATCAACTAAGTTCCGTAAAAGTGAACTTTGATGATGAGGTCATGGATCTTCTAATCTTGTGCTCATTGCCAAAAAGATGGAATGGCTTGGTCATGGCTGTAAGTAACTCTGTCTCTAGTTCAAATACTTTAAAATTTGATGATGTTGTTGGTGTTATCCTTAGTGAGGAAGTGCGTTGGAAAAGCATAGGTGAGACATCAAGAAATGCGTTGAACATGGAGAACAGGGGAAGACAAAAGGATAGAGGAAAGGGTTTCGAGAACCATGGGAATTCTAGGAAGGGAAAATCCAAATCCAGACTTGGAAATATAGAGTGCTGGAATTGTGGGAAGAAAGGACATATGAAGAAAGGCTGCAGAGCTCCAAAGAAACAAAGAGATGGACAACAAGAGAGAAATTAGGAGGCAAATGTAACAGGTGATGTGTTACAAGATGCTTCGATTCTTTCTGTAGATAATATTTCTGAGTCTTGGGTAGTAGATTCAGGGGATTCATTTCATGCCACACCCCATAGGAAACATTTTCTAAATTATGTTCAAGGTGATTTTGGACAGGTTCATTTGGGTGACGATGCACCATGTAAAATTGTTGGAATGGGAAAGGTGAAAATAAAGCAACGCAATGGAAACCAATGGTTGTTGAAAGAGGTAACACATGTTCTAGATTTAAGGAAAAATTTGATTTCAATAGGGCAGTTAGAAAGTGAAGGTTGTGTATCCATATTTACATATAAGACGTGGAAGGTCATCAAAGGATCATTGGTGATAGAAATAGGAGAGAAGGTAGGTACATTGTATTTATGTGCTGGTAATACTAACTCTTCTATGCATTTAGCTTCTACATGAGTGGATACAACACTGTGGCATCATAGGCTGGGACACATGAGTGAGAAGGGTATGAAGATACTTCACAAAAGGAATTTGTTGCCAGATCTTAAACAAATTGATTTGGACTTCTGTGAGCATTGTGTTTATGGAAAACAAAAGAGAGTCAGATTCCTCAGATCCAGAAAAGAAAAGAAGAATGAAAGGTTAGAGCTTGTGCATACATATGTATGGGGACCAGCTCAAGTATCATCTCTTGGTGGATCTCGTTATTATGTTACTTTTATTGATGATGCAACTAAAAAAACTTGGGTTTATTGCATTCGACAAAAATCTAATGTTTTTGATACTTTTAAGAAATGGAAAGCTTTAGTTGAGAATGAGACAGGAAAAAGTTTGAAGTGTGTCAGATTAGATAATGGAGGTGAATATTGCAGGAAGGAGTTTGATGATTAATTTTCATACCATGGGATTCGTAGAGAGAAGACAGTTCCAAGAACACCACAAGAAAATGGTGTGTCAGAAAGGATGAACAGGACAATCATGGAGCGTGCAAGGAGTATGAGATTGCATGCCGGTTTGCCCTTACAATTCTAGGCAGATGTTGTAGATATTGTTGTTTACTTAATAAATAGAGGACCTTCAAGCTCTTTGGATGGTAGAATTCTAGAGGAGGAATGGACAGGAAAAATGGTAAACTATTATTTTTTGAAAACTTTCGGTTGTGAAGCATTTGTTCATATTGATAAAGAAAATAGAACAAAGCTTGAGTCTAAATCCAAGAAGTGTACCTTTATTGGATACAGTGTTAATGATTTTGGTTATCGATTATGGGATTATGAAAATAAGAAAATCATTAGGAGTAGAGATGTCATATTCAATGAGAAGGTCATGTACAGAGATCAATTGCAGGGAAATAAATAGGAAAAAGAAAAACAAGAATACACAGTGCTTGATGAGATCACTGAAAAAGAAATTCCAAAGAAACCAGAAAATCAAAATGTACAACAACAGGAGCAATATGTACCTCAAACACCTGCAAGTGTTGTTAGAAAATATACCCAGTTAAGTATACCCCCTGAACGATACTCTCCTTCATTGTATTATTTATTGTTGATTGATTCTGGTGAACCAGAATGCTATGAAGAGGCAATGCAGGTAGACACCAAAAGGAAGTGGGAGCAAGGAATGAAAGAGGAAATGGATTCCTTGGTAAATAACCATACTTGGGACTTGGTTCAGTTGCCTGTAGGAAAAAGAGCATTGCAGAATAAATGGGTTTACAAGTTGAAGGAAGAAGATGGAGGATAAAAGCGATACAAGGCTAGACTTCTTGTAAAGGGGTTTGCACAAAAGAAAGGTATAGATTTTGATGAAATATTTTCTCCTGTTGTTAAAATGACTTCAATTAGGACTATTTTAAGTCTTATGGCAGTAGAAGATTTTCATTTTGAACAGTTAGATGTAAAAACAACTTTTCTCCATGGGGATTTGGAGGAAGAGATTTATATGCAACAACCATAGGGGTATGAGGTCAAAGGGAATGAGAATTTGGTATGCAGGTTGAAGAAGAGCTTGTATGGCCTAAAGAAAGTTCCAAGGCAGTGGTATTTGAAGTTTGACAGGTTTATGACAGAACAGGGTTATAGTAGATGTCATTCTGATCACTGTGTTTATTTTAAAAGGATAGAAAATGGAAGCTATATTATCTTTCTGTTGTATGTAGATGGCATGCTTGTTGCAGGGTCTAATATGTAGGATATAAATATGCTCAAGAAGAAATTATCCAATTCATTTGCGATGAAGAATTTGGGTGTTGCAAAGAAAATCCTTGGCATGAGAATAACAAGAGACATAAAAAATTGCAAATTGACATTGTCTCAGGGTGAGTACATAGAGAAGGTGTTGGAGAGGTTTAGAATGCAGAATGAAAAAATAATTAGTACACCTTTGGCTAGCCATTTCAAATTAACTAAGGAAATGTGTCCCAAGACACAAAAGGAGATAAAATACATGTCCACGATCCCTTATTCATCAACAATTGGAAGCTTGATGTATGCAATGGTTTGCACAAGACCAGATATTGCACATGCAGTGGGAGTTGTGAGCAGGTATATGAACAATCCAGGTAAAGAACATTGGGAGGTATTAAAGTGGATTCTCAGGTATTTGAGAGGTACTGCTACTCATGCATTATGTTTTAGAGGTTCAAACACTTTTCTACAAGGATATGTTGATTTAGATATGGCAGGTGATAAAGACAACAAGAGGAGCACCACAGGGTATGTTTTTACTATAGGTGGAACAACAGTAAGTTGGATTTCAAAACTGCAAAAGGTTGTTGCACTTTCAACAAAAGAGGCAGAGTATGTTGTTGCTACAGAGGCTAGTAAAGAGATGATTTGCTTACAAAGGTTTATGGAGGAATTGGGAAAGAAGCAGGAGAATAACAGGTCGTACTATGACAGTGAGAGTGCAATTCATCTTGCAAAGAACTCAGCCTTCCATTCGAAGACTAAGCATATACAGTTGAGGTACCACTTCATATGATCCTCCTTGGAAGATGGACATTTGAAGTTGGAAAAGATACGCACTAGCCAGAATCCTGCAGACATGTTAACAAAGGGAGAAACCAGGGAGAAATTGAGTTCCTACTTAGTTTCAAATGATCTTCAAGAATGAAGATGAAGATGAGAAACTTTTCAGGTCCAAGAAGGTTCAGAGTCCATCATATACAATAGCGGTGGATTTTTTGAGATCAGTCTCCAAGTGGGAGATTGTTGGTTGTGGAGCCTGATTATCTTCCTGATTCAAAGGTCTTTTACTTTCAGCCGTGTTTACACCCCATGAAGCATTTACACCCTAGAAGTATGTACACTTTTTCACGCAGGGGAGTGCAGAGGTGGGGTACCCCCTCTGCGGGGTCCAGGGGGGTATCCCCCTGGCTGGGGGGGTCTGGGGTCAAGCAGGTCCCTGAAGGAAAAATTGCCTTGTAAAAGTATATTGTAATTTCATTGTAAATCTGGACCATTCATTATAAGGTCGCATATCTAACGGTAGAAATTATATTAGGGTTTTTTGCCCTAGAAGGAAACCCTCTTTTATGAGGGAAATGTATTGCGACTATGTATGATGGCGAATATTGTATTATGACATAGGAGACTGTGAGAGAAAGAAGAGGAAGTTACAATGGGTTTGTTGTAGGTTGTATCCCTTCATATGCTGGATAATAATAAAGGAAGGACCTAGCAATTTCTCTGGTGGGCGTAGCCCACACTGGGTGAACCACGTAAATCTGTGTCTCTATTGTATTGTGTATCTTCTGTGTTTTCTTTCCACATTTGTTTTATTTTATTGCTCCATGGTCCTATTTTTCTAATACTCATGGCTCGACCTCAGAGTTGGGTGGAGGTTAGTATGAGAACTAAGGAAGCACAATCGGTTGTCTCTTCTCAAAACTGGAAATCTTTCTTTATTCCTCGCACTAAACCAATAACTCCTACTCCTCCTTCTACTCCACTAAAGATCTAGAAATTGACCAGGGATGAAATGGATGAACACCAACTCAAAGGCCTTTGTTATAATTGTGATGAAAAATATTTTCTGAGACACAAGTGTAAGGAACAAAATATTTTTATGGCCATATCAGAGGATGTTTTGGAAGAGGATGTTGAGGCTCCCATTGTATCTGTGTCACCTGAACCCACCGACATAACACCTCCCTCGGACCCTCCCGAAGTAGAACCGGTCATTTCCCTAAATTCTCGCACTGGATTCTCTGTTCCCCAAACCCTCAAGATAATTGGTTACATCAAGCATAGGAAGGCCATCATTCTTGTTGATAGTGTAAGAACCCATAATTTTATTCATCGTTGCATTGCCCAAGAAACTAATTGCTATATCCGGGTAGTCAATAATTTTCAAATCATGACCGCCAATGGCGAATCCATAAAATGTGGAGGGTGTTGTGAAAATCTGTGTTTCCAAATTGGTGACTACCACCTGAAATCTCATATGTTTTCTATTGACATGGGAAGTTATGACATTGTTTTGGGTGTAGAATGGATAAGGACATTGGGTCCCATTCTCATGGATTTTAAGGAATTAACAATGCAATTCGACTAGGAGGGCCAACCATATAAGTTCGAAGACATCATTGTCGATTTCCCGAAGATGACTAGTTCCCATCGTATCGAAAATATGATAAAAAAAGGTCATTATGACATTATTTCCCAACTCTATGCCATACAAGCAACTAAGACATCCTCTATGCCACAGGACCGTTAATCCATCTTCTCTAAACATCAAGTGGTATTTTACACTCCCTAGGGACTCCCTCCTCCCCGTGGTGTTCATGATCATTCCATTCCCCTTGTCCCAAGCATCCTTCCTCCCAATATTCATCCCTATCGTCACCCCTTTTCCCAAAAAAGTGAAATTCATAAAATTGTTCAAGAACTGCTCATTGCAGATGTTATCTGCCCTAGTTTGAGCCCCTACTCTTCTCCCATAGTCATGGTCCTTAAGAAAGAAGGTTCTTGGCGCATGTCTCATGACTTTCACGCCATCAACAAACTCACCATTAAAGACAAATTTCCCATCCTTGTCATTGATGACCTCTTGGATGAATTGAGTGGTGCACAGTTCTTTACTAAACTTGATCTTCGTTTTGGCTACCACCAGATCCGTATGAAAGAGGAAGACATTCCTAGTACTTATTTAGAACTCATGAGGGCCACCATGAGTTTTTGTTCGTGCCCTTTGGCCTGTGTAATGCTCCCTCCACTTTCCAAATCCTCATGAATCATGTCTTCCGTCATTTTCTCTGTCATTTTGTCTTAGTTTTCTTTGATGATATCCTCATCTATATTAAAACTTGGGAAACCAATCTTGCTCATGTGGATCGAGTTCTCCATCTACTCTTTTAGCATCAATAAAACTTGGGAAACCAATCTTGCTCATGTGGATCTAGAGTTCTCCATCTACTCTTTAGCATCAAGTTTTCCTCAAACAATATAAATATACTTTTGCGACTCGTAAGTCGAACTTACTGGGGTCATCTTGTTGGCAAGGCCGACGTCAGGGTAGATCCTAAAAGGATTGAAGATATGCAAGATTGGCCTCATCCAAAGACTCTCAAAAGATTGCGTGTATTTCTGGGTTTAACAGGTTATTATCACAAGTTTGTTAAGAATTATGAAAATATTGCGACACCTCTCGATGCACTCCTTAAAAAGAATTATTTCACTTGGACTCCAACAACTGCTCAGGATTTTCAAACCTTGAAGATGGCCATGTGAACCACTCCAGTCCTAGCCCTTCCTGATTTCACAAAGACCTTTGTCATCGAATATGATGCTTATGGGAAAGGAATTGGTGTTGTCCTTATGCAAGAGGGTCGACCTTTGGCCTTTACAAACAAACAACTGTCCGAGTGAAATTTGGGCAAATCAATCTATGAAAAGGAAATGTTGGCTATTTTGCATGTCGTGGATCTTTGGTATCCTTATCTATTGGGGAAATGCTTCTAAATTAAGACAGATCATCAAAGCCTCAAGTATTTTTTGGAACTCCTTTCCTCCCCAGAGAAACACAAATGGGTGACTAAGCTCTTTGGATATGATTATGAGATCATTTACAAAAAAGGGAAGACAATGTGGTTGTTGATGCACCTTCTAGAAAATATGAAGACGAAGGGTCCCTTTTTTCTTTCTCCTTCATTGTATTAGATTGGCTTCAATTTGTTCGCCATGAATGGCTACATGATCCCAAAAGTTTGCATCGGATACAACAATTGCAGTCCAATTCTCCAGTTTCCCTAGGGTACTCTTGGCTCAATGATGAGCTTCAATACACAGTCTGTTTGTGTTTAAGTAAATAGTCAAAAATTAAATCCAAGATACTTTCTGAGCTTCATGCTACAACCACAGCGGGGCACTCTGGTTTTACCAAAATCTATGACCATGTCAAACATTCTTTTTGATGGGATGGTATGAAACATGACATTTGTAATTTTTTGGTTGAATGTGATGTTTGTTAATGCAATAAAGGAGAAACAGTCAAATATCTTGGCACAATACAACTGTTGCCAATTCCACCTTCTATTTGGCAGGATATCTCTATGGATTTTATTGTAGGCTTACCTAAATCGAGCAATAAATCAGTCAACATGGTGGTAGTTGATCATCTTTCTAACTATGCTCATTCCCATGCTCTTCAACACCCATTTACAACATCCACTGTGGCTCAAATTTTCATGTATTATATCTTCATGCTTGATGGCATGCCGCATTCTATTGTTTCTAATCGCAACCCAACTTTCACCAGCAATTTTTGGTAAGAACTGTTCAAGCTACAAGGCACCCAATTGCATATCAAAACAACTTATCATCCCCAGACAAATGGTCAAACTGAAATTGTCAACAAGTGTTTCGAAACATATTTGAGGTGTTTTGCATCAGAAAGGAAAAATTGGTGGGCTCAATGGTTACCACTAGTTCAATGGTGGTACAACACTTCATATCATACATCTACATGACTCCTTTTGAAGTGGTATATGGACAAAATCCACCTTTCGTTCTCTCATATTTTCCAGGTGTCTCGAAGGTCCAATTGGTTGACCAAATGCTTACAGTTCGAGAGGTTACTCTCTGTACCCTCAAAGAGAATTGGGTCATGGCCCAGAATTGCATGAAGCAACAAGAAGATCAAGGTCACTATGAATGCCAATTTGCAAAAGGGGATGAAGTGTTTCTTCGACTGAACCTTACAAGAAAATTCCCTCAAGGATGACCATTGTCAAAACCTGGCTCCCAAATTTTATGGTCCTTATATTGTTCTCAAGCGTGTGGGACAGGTGGTCTATCAGTTAGCTTTGCCCAATCATTCTAAGCTCCATCTCATTTTTCATGTTTCCTCCTTAAAAAAGGTGATTGGAACTAAGTGTCAAACTCAAACCAACCTTCCCGAGTTGGACGAAGAAGGCTCCATTTGGCTACAACCACAAGCAGTTCGAGACTAGCGTGAGTGTCGTCTGCATCAACGAACCATCAAGGAAGTGTTAGTCCAGTGGAAAGATACAACTCCAACAGATGCCACTTGGGAACCAACTACCATTCTACAACAATTTCCTCATCTCGAGCCTTGAGGACAAGGTTGTTTTTAAGGGGGGGGACATGTTAGGGACTTAACCCCTCAGGTAGGTAGAAAAATATGTTTCCATGTAATAAAGGTCAATTTAAATAAGGCCTAGCAATAAGAAAGAATAACTCCAAAGTAAGAAGACCTAATAGAAGCTTTCGCTTCTAGAAGGATCTTCCTCTAGATGGTTCTTTTGATAGACATATTTAGTATAAATAGGAGTCGAGGGTATGATAAATTTTGTCTTAGATATTATTCTAATAGACCTCTACTCTGCTAGAGGTTTCCCCCTCGAAGAGGCAAGTGAACATTGCTCTCAGTAATCAAAGTGTTCTTTCTGGTGTTATTCTGGTATCATTTTGGTATTATTGTGGTGTTGTTCTGGTTATATTGTTGATCATCTTCCATTTCTAGCTATTTATTTATGTTCTGCATACTTTTTTATATATGGAATATTATAACAAGGGAGAAACAGTCAAATCTCCTAGCACACTACAACCGCTTCTGATTCCACCTGCCATTTGGAGGGATATCTCTATGGATTTTATTGTGGGCTTACCTAAATTGGGTAATAAATCATTCATTATGGTGGTAGTTGATTGTATTTCCAAGTATGCTCATTTATGTGCTCTTCAACACCCATTTACCACCTCCATTGTGGCTCAACCTTTTATGGATCAAGTCTTCAAGCTTCATGGCATGCCTCATTCTATTGTTTCTGGTCGACACCCCACTTTCACCAGCAATTTTTGGAAAGAATTGTTCAGGATACAAGGAACACAATTGCATCTCAACACAATGTATTATCCCCAGACTGATGGTCAAACGAAAGTCGTCAACAAGTGTTTGGAAACATATTTGAGGTTTTTTGCATCAGAAAGGAAAAATCAGCAGGCTCAATGATTTCCACTAGCTGAATGGTCGTACAACAATTCTTACCATACAACTACCCGCATGACTCCTTTTGAAGCAATATATGGAAAAAATCCACTTTTAGTTCTCTCATACCTTCCAGGTGTCTTAAAGGTCTAGGCAGTTGACCAAACACTTATAATTCGAGAGGCTATTCTTCATACCCTCAAAGAGAATCTGGTCATGGCCAAGAATCACATGAAGCAACAGGCAGATCAAGGTCACTTTGAACGTCAATTTGCTAAAGGAGACATCGTGTTTCTTTGACTGCAACCTTATAAGCAAACTTCCCTCAAGGCCGACCATTGTAAGAAATTGACGCCCAAATTTTATGGTCCTTATACTATTCTCAAGCATGTGGGACAGGTGGTGTATAAGTTATCTTTGCCTAGTCATTCTAAGCTCCATCTTGTTTTCCATGTCTCCTTTTGAAAGAAGGTGATTGGAACCAAGTGTCAAACTCAAACCAACCTTCCTGAGTTGGATGAAGAGGGCTCCATCTGGCTGCAACCACAAGCAATTTGGACTAGCGTGAGCGTCGTCTACGTCAACGCGCCATCAAGGTAGTGTTAGTCTAGTGGAAAGATACAACTCCAACAGATGTCACTTGGAAACCAATTACTCTTGTGTAACAATTTCCTCATCTCAAGCATTGAGGACAACGTTGCTTTAAGGCTATTTAAAACCTAACATATTTAATAAAAAAATCATAACCATACTAAATCTAATAAAATGTTTAATCCTAGACATAAATAAAATACCTTATCTAATAATGTTAACTATAATTAATCTTTTCTTAGATTTCCCGGTATTAACAATGTTAACTATAATTAATCTTTCCTTAGATTTCCCGGTATTAACAATTTTTGTGTTCTTCCCCGTTAACTATAATCGATTCCTCACCCAATCAATCGAGATTTCATGTTGTTGGGTAAAACCAACGTGAAAAGCAATGGAGGAAGAGGTATCAATCCCGTTGTCTTGTCTTTGTTCCCCGTTAAGCATATCGTCATACTGTCTTTGTATCAATCCCGTTGTCTTGTCTTTGTTCCCCGTTAAGCATATTGTCTTTGTCTTTTCGCGGCATTATCAATCTTTTCTTAGATTTTCCCGTATTAACAATTTTTGTCTTTGTTCCCCGTTAACTGTAATCAATTCCTCACCCCATCAATCGAGATTTCATGTTGTTGGTTAAAACCAACGTGAAATATATGGGTGCGCTATGTACAGTGTGCTTTTTCAGGCAAAAACAATGTGAAAAGCAAACGAGGAAGAGGGTCGGTGTGCTGATTATATTTTAACATATAATCAGCTCACGCATCAAGATTTCATGTTGCTGGGTAAAAACAACGTGAAAAACAATGAACAGGTATTTACACTGGGTGGGTAAAAACAACGTATGTTAACATATAATGATTTCAACGTGAAAAACAATTAACATGTATTTATTTACTGATTTGGTGTGTTTTTGGAAGTATTATATTTTAACATATAATGATTTGGTGTGTTTTTGGAAGTATTATTTTAACATTAAACAAAAGGGTCTCATACATTAATTTGATGTTTGGTTTGATTGTGATCTTAAAAATATATTATTATATTTAAGATTAAAACATTTTTTTTTTCCTTTTATATTAAAGTGGTTTTCATTTATGTTTTTATATTTTTGAGTGGAAAACTAATTATATAATTTTTTTAATTTTTATTGATAAATCTTATTAGTTGAAAAATAATATAATGAATGATGTATAATAAATTTAGTAAATAAGAATTTTTCTTAGTAAATATGAGTTTTTGGAAAAGTTAAATTCTTGAATAAGTATTAAATTTAGGAAATATGAGTTTTTGGAAAAGTTCAGTTATTGGGTAAGTATTGTATTTAGGATTTATGTGATAAGATTGATTATTTAGTGGAAAAATATATTTACAAATATAAAAATTATTAAGATTAATTATATTATTAATAAGATTAATTATATTTGTTATTTTTAATTATTTAGTGGAAAATTGTATTTACAAATACAAAATTATTAAGATTGATTATATTATTAATAAGGCTAATTATATTTGTTATTTTTATAGTTAGGTGGAAGAAGTATGATTTGGATGGGTAGTGTGTTATTGGAAGTATTATGTTTGAGATTTTATTATGTACACAAAACTTTTATTTCTTTCATATTGTTATGTGAAAATCAAGAACCTAATTCTATGGTGGAAAATTCAGTTACACTTATGGGTGGTGTTGATGGGTCCAAATGGCCTATCAAGCAAGTAAAATAGAGTGTATGATGGCAAGCCCCAATTAGGCTTACTCTGGTTTGGGGTAGCACTTTGAACCAGTATGTGGGCCTGGGCCTAGTTTCCACTAAAGGTCAATAAAAATGGAAAGACAATCGGATTACCTTYTGTAAATTATATAAAAAAATTAATTAAATTCTCTAGAACATAAATATAAATTATTATTATAATATATTTCTATTCTATCCTAACTTATAGAAAACTKGTTAAATGTAAACAGTTCAAGATAATGTTATTGAAAACATAAATAGTTCATGTCAATCAACAATATATTAAAATAAAGAAATTGTAGATATGATCACAATTACTTACTTGTAGATAAAACCTGAAATATCATCATTATACTCACTATAAATCATAATAGCATAAGTATTTCAAACACTGAAAAACGAAATAGTTCATATCACAAGCATTCTAAACACTTAAATAACAAAGAGATATATAGAGTAGTCGAAAACACATTTGACAATCATTTTGATCTCAATATGCCTTCTGCTCCTCATTCATTAAGAGATAAAAGTATCATCTAACATGCACAATTGGGAACAATTCATAAGTTGTCTTCCTTGGATCTCTCTTTTATAAAATAAGAGAGTGTCTTTACATTATGTAAGTGTCATCATTCTAAATGATAATTACTTTTTTTCGTTTCCCATACCCATGCCTTTCGTACCATTCATATTCTATTTTACAAAAATGTACAAAGTACAAAAATATTAATCCTTGTTTTAGGCTAAGTCACTTACAAAATTGACCCATGACTCATATGCATGAGTTATCTTTCTTAACCTATCCAATTTCATTTTTTGAAGCTCGCGCTCGCCATCATATATCTTGTGAGCTACCTATAACTTCAAATACCTTCCATCTCCCTTTACAAAGTCATCTGCTACTGACATGCATTTCAAGGGTTGGGTTAAGTATTCATTGATGATTTCCTTGTCAACTTTATCCAATTGTTTAATTTCTTGTCTAATTTTCTCCTTGATCTTCACCACCTATGCCACCCTAGTCTCGTTTGATCATGTCCTATTTAATTCTTCATCATGGCCCATACCCGTAGCCAAGACTTGGAAGCTCGCTTCAATACCTTGCACTCTAATTTCACAGAAACCCAACAAGAAGTGTGACAACTCAGTGCCAATATTGTCTCCATCAATCAAAAAATGCATTCCTCTATAGCTGCCTCAATCGCTGCATCAATTGCGGAAATCAAACAAGACCTCAAACAAGACATGACTACCCAGCTTGAATTGGTCACTACGATGATCTACGCCAAGCTGCATATCCCTGTAGATATTCCCTTATCTGATCCACCTTTTCATAACGAAGGTGAAACTTCCTCTCATTCCCATAATTTTCAGCCCCATCACTTTCAGCGTGACCTACGTGTTCTG
>SNQJ01S0027891.1:0-19763 GCA_010110895.2 Picea sitchensis
TTATATATATAGTAGTGGACGGCAAACCCACTATTTCGAGGGGTGGGTGGGATATAGAGTCGCTTTCGTTTCGGAGAGGTTAACCCTTTCCTTCCATTGATGTGGGTAGTGCACCGCCCCTATGCTGGCCTTCTCTTACTCTCCCATCCGTCCCCTATTTTGGTTTCAATTCCAGCAGCCGCGATATGTTAGTTAGTAGTGGGAATAAATGGCTAAGGTTCGTGAGGCGGACACCCGTCGAACCTGGGCTTTCCCCTAGTGAGGAATCCGCAGCAACCGAACGGCTATTTCATTTTGTATTCCTTTTCCAGCGCGATAGAAAAGCATGATCGAAGCAGTGGAAATGGGAGAGATGAGTGGCACTCACTGATTAGATCAATTTGCTGTCTTCCAGTGAAACCAATTCCTTCTTTACTCTGCGAAACACATAACAGAAATACCGCACACCAGCTAACTCCACTGATCAGATCTGGCGATCCTTTCTCCACCTCGTACGAATGGGGAATAGCTTGTAACTATGATGGATAGCCGGCTCTACCGCAATTATTATAAAGAAAGGGGGGGCCGAGTAGAGGAGATTCAGTCCCCTGTCTCTCTCATCAATCCCTATTTCTATATCTAAGTGCAGACAGCCGACGATACTCTTTTGTCTCCAATCGGACGGTTCAGGGAATGAAGAAATGGATGGGGAACCACCGAACCTCTTTTCCGTATCATAGTGGTCGTACTCCGACTGCTATCTCTGCCCTCGCCCCTACTATCTATGGTACCCTTTTGGTGGATTTCAGCGATAAAAACTCCACAAATAATGGTGTTCAGGTGCTCGTGATTGAATCCATTACAGCTCTATTAGACTCATCCGATTCCGACTACCAAGTAAAGCAATGTGATCGATCGGTCTATCGCCCACTCGATCACAGAACTACTTTCTCGGACGTCCAGCTTGCTCTTGGCATTCATCGATCTACCTGTTTCATTCTATGGGGATAATGCCGACCCTGGGATAACTCAAGCAGTGGTTCGGGTTGAATGGACCAACTTCGCAGTTCGTTCGGCCGAAACCAACCCAAATCGAGTTTTGTGGACCAATGAGCTCTATCCGGAAGAGAACCTCGCCCAACTATCTTATCTACGTAGAAACAACGGGAGGAGGAACAATTGGAGCTTTAAGCAGGTCCAGTTCTTCGTAGTCGTGCAACTAGCTTCATTAAATTCTCAGTTGAGGTTTTAAGGAGCGTAGCTACGCGGAGCGGAGTCTTGGCAGCGAGATGGAGAAAGCGAAATAGATTGAAGGAGTAGTTTGATGCAACTGGATTGTCTACTAGACCGCTGTCATAGCTAGCCTTCCCCATGGCGAAAACATAGAACTAAAAGGCTGATGGGTTGAAAACAAGTCCGGTCTTTGAGCTTCGCCGGTTAGCTGGTTTTCCAGGAACCACCTATTCCTCTGTAGCTTGATCCCGACCGAACTCTGGTCTAGTGCTTCACATATCCGTTCATCGATATGCTGCAGGAATCACAATCCATAGGGGAATAGGAGGGCCGGGACTCTCTTCAATGTCATCTTCCAGCTGGACTGACTAGAAAAATCTGATGCTGCATAGACCTGGCACAAAGAAATCGTAGCTAGGGATAGCCTTCTCATTTCGCAGAAGGGGAAGCTTCATTCGCTATNGAATAGGAGGGCCGGGACTCTCTTCAATGTCATCTTCCAGCTGGACTGACTAGAAAAATCTGATGCTGCATAGACCTGGCACAAAGAAATCGTAGCTAGGGATAGCCTTCTCATTTCGCAGAAGGGGAAGCTTCATTCGCTATCACCCCAAAGAGGAGCATGACAACACGAGGTTCGGCCAACGCCTATGGTACGGTACGGAAAAGCGAGCCTCCGATACAGTTGGGGTTTTCATCCCCATGGTTAGCCAAGTTGGGAATGAATGACGGGCGAAGGCAACGATTCAGGGATTCGCAGCACCAAACACCGCTCAATGGGTTATCGGTTGGAATCACAGCATTCATTCGTTTTCTCCATGGGAAACTAGGGATCTCCGTAAATTGTCACAAGTTTCTCTCACTCAATAATACTAATAATTGGGAGGCGTGACTGCCTTAATAATAATTGCTGAACAAACTTCACTAAATCGCCCGCTTACTTTAGGCCTTTTGTTTGCCAATCCGTACCTCTTACTACGGTTTTAAGGTTCTAATCCCCTCTTAAGGCCTTATTCCCTTCCTTCCGGGCTGCTATGACCAAATATCGGGAGCGTTTAAGTTCATCAACCTATGATCTTGTAAGGTCTGCATCTAATAAGACCTTGTGTGGAAGAGAAGAAAGCCAGCGCTCTTTGCCCGGAGGGCTCGCAGCCGATCACCTGTGGTACGGAAACGGAGGAAAGCGCGGAGTGGTAGGTATCCAGCCATGCGCGTTCCAACGCAATGTCTTGAAGGCCCAGGGTGTCATGGAGAAAAGAGGAGGCTGCCTTGTTGAGAATATCTCCTGCTGGGTTGATTAGAGATCCTAGTATGTTATAATATGTAGGAAGAGGCAGAAGAGTCTTATGTTCCTGTGTTATTCCCTTTATTCAATCTGTAATGGATCGGTATGCGGTTAAAGGTAGCATTTATTTATAAAAGGAGCAGTTCAAGGCCTAAATGGGCTTCGGGTCTGGATGTGTGGGCATGCCTTCAGGTGGGTTTGATCCTACTCTTCGACTTTTACNACATCGACCCTAAGATGGGAGATAGCTTAAATGCGCTCTGAAATAGGGAGAGGGGAGATAGAGTGCACTCGACCTTGAAAACGAGGGAGAGAGCATTTATGCTGTCGATAGCTTTTCATCTTTCATTGGGAGAGGGCTTAAATCCAGTCGACCTAGTAGATAGATAGAGAGAGCTCGACTTCTAAAATACGGAGAGGATAGTTCGTTATTACATAAGTAATAAGACTGAAAAACATTTGGAATGGGAAGAAGAACTAACAGGAACGTGACGAAACGAACAAGAGAGGGCAGGCACTCTGGAGAAAACAAAAGGTAGGGCAGGCAGCGCAAGTTCTTATTAATATACGCGGATTGGATTGATCTCTTTTTAATCTAGTTCGATTATTTAACACAGGAAAAGTTCTCATCGATCACCGCCCTTCCTACTACTTAGTAATCGCTCAGGGCTCAGAAGCGCAGTCTTGAACGATTATTAATTAGTGGGAGGATCTTCCATTCAAAAACTTGATTCAGGCAAGCTATTTTGAAATGAGATTGATAAACAAGTTCAATTAGTCCAGAAATGAGATTGATAAACTAGCGTATAAATTATAGCATTATTCATTAGTAGAACTAATAAACTCATATTATATACTATTCTCGCGCGTGTGCGCGTACTATCGCGCGCGTACTATAAGAAATACGGAATTCTTTTCCTAATAACTAGTGGCAGGGCAAGGCGCGCCCCACTTATATATCGCATTCCACTTATTATTTGCTCAGGGCTGTACTGCTGGCGCGTTAATAAAATAATACATGATTCCCCTAATATAATAAACTAATACCTCATATTATTGATCCTGTAACATACCCATCACCGCAGCCTTGAGCGATATATAAGTAACTGGAGGGAGCGGCCCTAATGCGGCGAACGAACGATAAGAAACTAATACCCCTAATAACTCGACTAATAAAACGAAACGTTCACCCTCCCCACTAAGCAGTCCTGAACGATTATTTCAGTATATCGGGGGAACCAATCACAGTAGCCAGCGCTAACTTAATTTAGCAATGGCATTCCACCCGTTGATTGGTCAAATCTCTTTCTTTTTGCTTGCGAACTGAACTAGGTTTAATACGAGAGAACCGGAACTAATCGAGCGAACACGGCCCAGTGCTCCGCTTGCGACTAAATTAATAATCGTTCAAGACTGCCCACAACCGGTCAAGTCTGCAGGTTTCTGATAGGGGTTGGTACATAATCATCATAGTATAATGAATGAAAGACCACATAAAGCTTTATTTCATAATACTATTAAACCACCCACAACTATTATAACGCCATCCGAAAGCGTAATAGCTCACAGCCTTCCTGCATCAATTTTGGAAAGGGAGCAGCAGGTTCTACCTTTTCCGAACCCTTATATATATAGTAGTGGACGGCAAACCCACTATTTCGAGGGGTGGGTGGGATATAGAGTCGCTTTCGTTTCGGAGAGGTTAACCCTTTCCTTCCATTGATGTGGGTAGTGCACCGCCCCTATGCTGGCCTTCTCTTACTCTCCCATCCGTCCCCTATTTTGGTTTCAATTCCAGCAGCCGCGATATGTTAGTTAGTAGTGGGAATAAATGGCTAAGGTTCGTGAGGCGGACACCCGTCGAACCTGGGCTTTCCCCTAGTGAGGAATCCGCAGCAACCGAACGGCTATTTCATTTTGTATTCCTTTTCCAGCGCGATAGAAAAGCATGATCGAAGCAGTGGAAATGGGAGAGATGAGTGGCACTCACTGATTAGATCAATTTGTTGTCTTCCAGTGAAACCAATTCCTTCTTTACTCTGCGAAACACATAACAGAAATACCGCACACCAGCTAACTCCACTGATCAGATCTGGCGATCCTTTCTCCACCTCGTACGAATGGGGAATAGCTTGTAACTATGATCGATAGCCAGCTCTACCGCAATTATTATAAAGAAAGGGGGGGGGGGGCGAGTATAGGAGATTCAGTCCCCTGTCTCTCTCATCAATCCCTATTTCTATATCTAAGTGCAGACAGCCGACAATACTCTTTTGTCTCCAATCGGAAAGGTTCAGGGAATGAAGAAATGGATGGGGAACCACCGAACCTCTTTTCCGTATCATAGTGGTTGTACTCCGACTGCTATCTCTGCCCTCGCCCCTACTATCTATGGTACCCTTTTGGTGGATTTCAGCGATAAAAACTCCACAAATAATGGTGTTCTGGTGCTCGTGATTGAATCCATTACCGCCATGCTCTATTAGACTCATCCGATTCCGACTACCAAGTAAAGCAATGTGATCGATCGGTCTATCGCCCACTCGTTCACAGAACTACTTTCTCGGACGTCCAGCTTGCTCTTGGCATTCATCGATCTACCTGTCTCATTCTTTGGGGATTATGCCGACCCTGGGATAACTCAAGCAGTGGTTAGGGTTGAATGGACCAACTTCGCAGTTCGTTCGGCCGAAACCAACCCAAATCGAGTTTTGTGGACCAATGAGTTCTATCCGGAAGAGAACCTCGCCCAACTATCTTATCTACGTAGAAACAACGGGAGGAGGAACAATTGGAGCTTTAAGAGGTCCAGTTCTTCGTAGTCGTGCAACTAGCTTCATTCAATTCTTAGTTGAGGTTTTAAGGAGCGTAGCTACGCGAAGCGGAGTCTTGGCAGCGAGATGGAGAAAGCGAAATAGATTGAAGGAGTAGTTTGATGCAACTGGATTGTCTACTAGACCGGGATTAGAAGAAATTGAAAAAACAAACATTAACCTAAATTAATAAACATTAATGCAATTAAAAAAAAAAAGGTTTTAGTGATTTTAAAATGAACTTAGTCATACATTCATATAATATCATTGAAATCCGATCAATTCAATTAAAATAGATTGTTTGATGTGCTCATTTGGAAAAATATATGTTCATACAAGATGTGTGACATGTCAATACTTAAGTGATAATAGAGCTACTTAATCTAAAATAAATCTATTCATACTTAGATAATAAAAAAGTCAAATTTGATCTATTCAACACAAAGCTATTCAACCACAATATATTTGTCTATCAACTATTTTAATAGAGCTATCCATTTGTAACGAAACTGGCAGTGTGAAACTATCTATGGCAACAAGATATTGAGTAGGTTTATCATTGATGAAGTGGGTGTCCTCCAACCAAGATTTGAAGAGTTGTTGGGTTTCTTAGGGATCCCTCTATATATCAGGAGAACAATTTCTTTCTATCACTCTTTTCCTTTTCTCATTATGTTTTTCTTTCCTTTTTCTCCTTTTCAAATTTTATCAAGATGGGAACTTATAACAAACTAGGACTAGAACTCAAGGAAAGACCTGCAATTAACACGAGAAAGTCTGTGTGATGATCTAGATCCGAAGATCAATACAAATACAAACATACAAAAAATAATAATAAAAATGATAATAATTTCAAAAGGATTTGTTGAGCTCAATATAAAAAATCTAATCTCGCATGGACATTGTAGAAAAAAACCTTCAATTAAAAGTAGTAGAAATGAAATAAAAATTAAAGCAAAACTCTAGTGATGATATCACCATTGTTGACCTCAAAACCAAAAGAAATGAACAAGCTTCTCAAACTCGAGCATGAACATAGAAAACAAGGTCTAAAAGGTGAGTGGAAGCTAATGATTGTCTCTCATGTTGGGTTAGTGACAATCAAAACCTTATTCTTTTCCCTTTTCCCAATTCCCAAGGTATCATGGAGCATGCCCCTTTTGATCAATTCCTATGATACTTTTATTCATGGTCAATAAGCCTTACAAGCTTTGTTTAGGGCCTAAGTCACTTGTTTTGCTCCCTGGAGCATGGTATGGGTCTTCAGACATGTCATTGTTATGTAAAACATAGTAATGTTCCATATATTCCCATTCAAAGGCCTTTGTCATGGCCATTAAGAATGATCAAACGTTTTTCAAGGCCAAAGACCCTTATTTTCCTTCCCAAGTCATGGTATAGGCCTGAACTCCGATATGTGTTGCAAAAAAACTTCTAATTGCACCCATATCCCACTTGGAGGCCATATATTCCTTACGGAGGATATATATGGTTGTTTAAGACCTTATTCTGTAATGTCCCCTTCCAAGTGATTGTGATGACTCAATAGCCTATACGACTCGTGTAGGCTATAGTCAACAAGGAAAAAGGGAGTCAAGGAGGTGTCACTAGGTAAAAAAATTGTCAAACCCTAAAAGTGACAATAAATAAAATAAACAATTATGTTTAATGGAATTGGAGGGAAAATAAAGTGAAGTTTTGATTTGGTCAAAATGGGGGAAGGTATAGAAGGTTTAAAGGAAGGATAAATAGAGGAGAAACCCTTCCCCTTGCCATTATGTTTTGATATATTTTTTAGAGCTCTTGTAGCCAAGTTTTTCATTGGGGTTTTAGGAAAAACAATTCCATTGTAGGTTTATTTTTGGTGGTGAAATATCCACCCTAATTAGACGAGAGGGGGATTTATCTGAAATACTCATTTCACTTCATTATGGTGCTTTTTTTCATTCTAGGGAGAATTTGAAGTCATATCAACTTTCGAAGGGTGTTTTGGAAAATTTTAGAGTAGACTGTTTGTCAATGCCACAAGTGTAAAGAGGGTTTTGTGTACCTGGGAAAGGAGTCGTCCCCACGGGTTGATCTAGGGTCGTCCTGTGAGGCTCCTCTTGACACACCACATGCATCTCATGAAGACCCTTGTGAATTGGGTTTTTGCAGCAGCTCACCAGATCGGGTTTGGGAAGATATCTGAAGCAATTTGAGGACCAACCGCAAAGAAAAATTCACTAGAGAAGAGCAAAGGAGGTATTGAAGAGCCTTGCACTCCATATATTGACATCATTCCATGTTTGATTGTGTTGTTTCTGTAATAGACTGTGATGTTTCCTGGTAGCCATTAGTTTGTGTGCTTAGTAGTATTCTGCAACTATTATTACAACCCTTTGTTATCCTTGTATTAATTTTGGAGAACTTCCATCCATAATAAGTTTTTGTTTTTATCTTCTCTACTCCATGTGTAATGGGTGAATGATTTATGTTTTGGAACTTCCAACAACACTAATACAAACGACTTGATAAAATGACACAAAAAATAATAAAAAAATTGGGTAGTACACATATACTTCCTGTCTATCCTAGTTGGCATCATTGCAGTGGTATCAGAGCTGGTGATTCTTCCATCCTATGATTAGATTTATTCCTAGGGAGAAAGGGCATGGAGGACTCCCTCAAATTTCACCAGAGAGAGAAGGGAAAACAAACAAAACTGAGTCAAAAATTGAGGAAAACATGAAGGATCACTAGGAGGTTACACAAGACCCGATTCTTAGAATACTGAATCAATTGAATAGAAGTGAGGAAAAATCTAACCAAAAATAGGTAGTAGCTGCTAGAAGACAGGAAGAAATGTGGAGAACCCAACAACAAACACTTACGACACTCCTACAATTGGTAGGACAACAAGGATACACATGACCAAATGGAAGTCAGGGAAGAATTCATGCAGAGGATAGAAATACTCATATCTCAAGACAAAGTGCCTTACATACACAAAATAGAAGGGCATCCTAACCGTTGTTACCACCATTCCTTGAGGAGCAACCTATTGGAGAGTAGGAACTGCAAAACAATGTTGAGGAGGTATTTGGCTACCACAGAGAATATTATTCATTAGCAGAGGAATTTTGGGTAGATATGACTCACAACAATTACTGCAACCTCATGATGAGGAACAAACCAAGGGGAGGTTGGTACCAACCTAATGTTGATTTGGTGCATAAGATAGGAAAAATGATAGTCCCATATTTTGATGAATCGTCAAAAACCATGACCAAAGCATGGGTGCACAAGTTGGATAGATATTTCCATCTTAAACTAATGAAAAAATCAAAGGGCATCAAATTTGGCACCCTACACTTGGACATGGAAGCTCATTAGTGGTGGTTACATGGGTTGGTAACACTAGGGCATTCTAGCATCACATCATATGAGGATTTTACCCAGAGGCTGATGGATAGGTTTGAAAACAAATATACCGAGATCAAATTCAGGGAATTGGCACAACTAAAGCAGACCAATTCACTTGAAGCATAAATCGAAGAATTCCATAGTATGGCAGTAATGGTGAGCAATATTTCTGAGCAGAGGTTAGTGATGTTGTTCACAGAGGGTCTAGATGAACCGTTAAGAGGATGGGTGAAGGACTTTAGGCTTCCCACATTATAGGATGCCATCATGAATACTCATAATATGGATGACACAACAACAAAGAAGGCCCCAATAAAACCCTTCATTCCACAGAAGGGTTAATCGAAGAAGTTTCCACAGAAGACATGGACAAGAAAAGACTCGATGGACAAAGAGACTTGGAGAGATCTTAGAAGGAAAAAAAAATTCTTCTGTTGAAAATATCCATGGGAGTTGGGCCACCGATGTATGGGAAAGGGGAAGCCCCATTATATTGAGGTGTTATTCGATGAAGAATATGGAGGCGAGGAAGAGACCCATTGCATACTAGATGGTGGATAGTGAAATGAGGAGACACCACACCTTGAGATGATAGAGCAAGCCCGGTTGTAGGAGTGGGTCAAGAAGGCAACCATTCCCACAATGTTAATAGTCCCGAGATAATATACCATCTAGATCAAGGGAATTATGTAGGGATAGACATTTATTGTGTTGATTGATGGTGGGACCACTCACAACTTCTTGGACACAACACATAGTGCTAGGAGACAAATTCCCACAGAGGAATTTGAGATATTTGAAGTAGTGGTTGCATATGGGTATGACATGACTTGTACTCAGAGGATTAGAGGGATAGATGTGACACTTCTAAACTATACAATCACCAATGAAATTTATGTGGTGTACTTAACAGACACCAATATTATGTTGAGAGTGCAGTGGTTATATTCCCTTGGAGATTTCAAGATGAATTACAAGGACATGAGGATGGAATTCATGGACACCAATGGTCAACGAGTTATCGTGAGGGGTATGTCATATGGAGAACCTAAGGTTGGGTCTAAAGAATACATAGAGGTTGTATTTAGACATGGTGACATAGCATGCACAATAGAGTGCTTGATAACAATGAAGAAGATATTCGAGGATCATCAACATTACCATGTGGATATATATGAGTTACCTAGAAAGCATGCTAAGGTATTCGATCAAGTGCCAACAGGGATACCACCAAAAAGAGGATTTGAGCACATCATTTAGTTAGAGGAGGGGTCCAATCCATTGATTACTACACCATACAGGAACATAAATAAGTTCAAGGATGAAATAGAGAGGGCCATACAGGAACTGTTGGATATGGGACACATCCAACCTAGATCTATTCCATTTTCTTCTTCATTAGTATTGGTTAATAATAAGGATGGCACGTGGAGGATGTGAATTGACTACGAGGATCTAAAAAAAAATATTATTAATAATAGATACCCAATACCCAAGATTGATAAGATGATAGATGAGCTACACGGGGAAGTATATTTTTTGAAGATTGATCTTCGATCGGTGTACCACCAGATCTAGATGAGAGAAGAGGACATCCATAAGACAACATGAAAATGTCACTACGACAATTATGAGTTTGTAGTCATGCACTTTGGGTTGAATAATGCAACAACTACCTTCTAGTCATGTGTGAGTCATATCTTCAAAAAACAGTTGAGGAAGTTTCTACTGGTGTTATTTAAGGATATCTTGATCTGCAATAGGACTTGGAAGGAACATTTGTGGCATGTGAATGAGATTCTCACCATTATAAAAAAGCAGTCACTTTTTTCCAAGGAGGAAAAGTGCAAATTTGGGTTGACAAATATCCTCTATCTGGGGTATGTGATTGGTGTTGAGGGAGTGAAGCTGCATCAGGAGAATATCCAGACAATCTTAGAATGGCCCATCCCTAAGTCGATAACAAAGTTGGGAGGATTCTTTGGGATATGTAGTTATTACAGGTGTTTTGTAAAGGGATTTTTACAACTATGTGCACCCTTGAAATATCTCACCAAGAAGGGAGTGTTCAAATGGTCAGAAGAAGCAAAGTCAATATTCTATAGGATGAAGAAGGTGATGAGCACCTGTAATGACCCCTCTGTTATGACTACGAAAGCGAAGCATAAAAGGTAAAAATAAAAATTGCATTAGGAAATTAACATCAACAATATACATCATATCAACGCAAAATCAACGACATCATAAGTAAAAGCATTACCATCTACTCATCATTGAAATCAATAATGACACATTCAACGCATTGACAAAAGGATAGAGATACCTAAACATAAATAACGTCACCGCTTAGCACATCACAATCGTCTTGAAACAATTTATAAACAATGATCAACCAGATAATGAATATTAGATGACTACCCGCCCCACTTACCCTGCAAGGTTAGGACCTTCACAACACATAAGAAACACTCAAGCCCAAGATCCAATTGAGTTTGACCATTTAAGGTCTCAGGGCTGGCGATTGTTCTGAGGAACAAGGAGGTGTCTAATTCCAACTAACACAATCAAAGCCACAATCAACTAGATCAAATCCATCAACATCAATGATAATCGATGGAGTAGTAGTGTTATAATAACCAATTATACATCACATAAATTCCAAGGCGTAATATAATTTAATTACCAAATCCATCAAACAATAACATAAGATAAGGTGAAAAAACAAACATCTACTCTACTTCAAGGTGTGCGATTAATCAACTGTTTAATTCATCAATAATGAACATTATCTCTGGGTGCATGCGTGATCCAAATTCTGAATCAAACATAAGACAACACCATTCAATGCACACAATTAATCTATTTAGTTAGGAATTCATACATCAACAATTAATTTCAAACACAATATCATCTAACTACTAAGTCATTTTTACGTCGGCATTATTGCAAGGTGCATTAAATAAAAAAACTTAAACATTTACACATCAACAAAAATGACGCAAGTGTAATTAAACTTTAAACAATCATATGTCAACATAATAATGATGCAAGAGTAATATCAAGCTTAATTTCATGGTGCAAGGATGTGTATCTACTTAACTAGTAATACATCAATATTAAATTCATGGTGCTAGTAAAATAATAACTTAATCATTCATCAATCATTAAATATTCCTTTCATGCATGAAATCTAACTTTTAAACAACCATATATCAACATTAAATATTTGTTGAGAAAGAGTAAACAAATGTCAACGTAATTAATGGTGCAAGCGAAAAATAGTTACTAAAACATTCATAATCAACATTATTCTAATGGAACAAGGGTAATCCATTCATTTTAAATGGTGCATGTGATCTAATCACAAAACCATTCACACAAACAATTAGGATTGGAAGGAGGGTCAATTATTGCTACAACAACATTCATTACATTATATTTTCATTGCATGCAACAAAGTCTATCTACTCAATCAATCACTCATCAATTTAGTGGATGCAAGAATAAATTATTAACACATATTGTCATACATCAATGTTATTCATGACGCACGATGGTATAATTCTTAAGTGGTCCCACCTCGACATTATTTAAGGCATGCAAGTAAATGTAATTACTTAATTTATCACGGTTAAACATTATATCAAACGCCAAGATAAATATGTACTTAGGTTCCTTGAATTTTTCATGAGGACCTGAGCCTTTTTAAACGACAGGCGAGACATGTTAACAGATTGGGCCTATATATCTGATATCAATTATTTAATAAAACAAAAAACATATAATAAAACTATACATATCAGATATCAATTACGCCCATTAACAAAAGCTAAATAGATGGCATAAATAAGATGAGTTTTCCAGCTAAACCAAGGAGGGTTCCTATACACACATAGGGTTCCCTAATTGAAAAAGAAATTGAGTAAGAAAAAGGGAAACCGGTGAATGAATCTGCTAGCAATATCCTCGAAATTCGTTGAGGAAAACTCAATAAATACGATGAGTAAAAGGTGGAAATCGTAGAGAAAAGGACAAGTGAAAACGATGTGTGTTAAGTGGAAAAATCGTTGAGTAAAAAGACCATTCGCTGAGAAAAATAAGGATTGAAATCGCTGAGGTAAAAAGCGATCAATCGTTGGGAAGTTTTTCTCAAATGCAGGGGTGATATATCCATCAAAAGTGGCAGAGAAAACATTGTAAAATGCAGAGGTAACAAGATCAAATTGCTTGGTGATTTTTCTCTAAATGCAGGGGTGATATATCCATAAAATTTGTAGAGAAAACATTGTAAAACATAGAGGTAACCCGATCAAATCACTGGGCAATGTTTCTTAACACAAGGGTGATGGATCCATCAAACGTTGCAAAAAAAACAGTGTAAAATGCAGAGGTAACAAGATAAAATCACTAGGCGATTTTTCTCTAAACGCAGGGGTGATATATCCATCAAAGTTGCAGAGAAAACATTTTAAAATGTAGAGGTAACTAGATCAAATTAATGGGATATTTTCTCAATGCAGGGGTGATAGATCCATCAAAAGTTTCAGAGAAAACATTGTAAAACATAGAGGTAACAAGATCAAATCACTGGGCGATTTTTGTCAAAACGCAAGGTGAACCTCCTGGTGGAAAAACACAGAGCAATAAGGTACTTTGCATGGATGCGTATGGTGTGAAATGAGGGTGAAACTTTTGTTAAGTAGACATATATAACCAATTGGAATCACATGGTATTCTCCATGCTGGGCGAATTGATAAAGGGGAAAATAAATGTTGTCCAGTATAGATAAAAATGTAGAGCAAGGAATGACATGAAACACTGAGCATACGATTTGGTCAAGGTAAAAGGGAAAGGTTGACGCTCTTAGCCACTCAACATTTGTCAAGGTAAAGAGAAGTGGAAGGGCACATTAGGAATTCCCAACTTCTTTCACAATCAAGGAGCATCGTCGTAGGAGGAGGATCGATTTAAGAGATTCGCCAAGTAAGGCCGCATCCACTCATTGCAGAAATATAAAGTTTCTGGGAGAACTCACTATAGGAATATCGCTACCAGGGCAATGGGTTTCAAGGTCCAAAAAAAAAATTTCAATACATTCCATCATATCTCTTACTACAGAATCATACACCCTAAATTTACAACACTATACAATAGAATTAAACTACATTTTAATTTGAAACTTAATGAATTCAATATCAGTTTAGGATTACCATAACTGAAGGAGAAGACTCCGAAGTTGTTATTCTGAGCTTGCGCTCCCTCCTTCCTCCTGCTTCCTAACCATAAAGAAATCACCAAAACCTCCTAGCGAACGCTAGGGGTACTCTTCTTCCCCCTTATCCCCCTGAGCCGCAAAGGGGCCATGCAAAAGCACAACCAAAATCCACTAGCTACTAGATTGCCTTGCAAGGTAAAGCTACCACTCTCTTTCTCAAGCTGGATATCCCAACTCTCACAAGTAAAACCAATCATAATTTATGAAGCATAAACTTACTCATATCAGTCATCCCCCTCGTTCCTCCTCTCAGTCATTTCTTTTATAAAAAATTTCTTAGTGACCAATTTCCATTTACACATTTAATTCATTTTTTTTTTTAAATTTAAATAGGAATTATTCCACCCATACATTTGTCACCCATTCCCTTCGTTGCACCAATAAATCCACCATTTAATTTAATTAAATGTCAAATTTTGTTACCCATCCTAAAAGCGCTCCCAAAATCACTCATGGCTGCCCCTTTATTCCATCTATTTCCTTTTTAATGACTCACACCTTTCTAAAACTGAGTTGTCTTTAATTTAGGAAAGTTATTTAGTTAGACTAGACTATATACCTTTCTATGCTTACACATTTATGATTTATTCATTTCTGAACTAAAATTCTAATTTATTATTTTCTTACACAGGTGTATTGATCATTCCTTAGGATTTATTTTTATTTTCATTGATTCTTAATTTGATTTATTTCATCCCCTCATCATTTAATTTAAAAGTTTTAGTTTTTAGTCCCCTCACTCATTTATACTTAGGATTTAGTTGAGTCTTTATTTGCAAATGCCTAGATCCTTAGGGATTATGCTTATTAAATTCAATCGTTAGTTAATTAATTAATCAATTAATTAATTTGGTAGGTGCTCAAGGTTTTAAGGTTAAACATTCTCTCAAGTTTTCTAGGCCACCTAGATTCATTGACTCAATTTTTTTTAAACCACGATGTACCCTTCAAGACATACTCCATACTCCAAGGGTGCCACTCACCTTTAATTCAAATTTTAATTACACGCCATGCCCTTCAAGACGCACTACGTGCTCCAAGGGTGCCACTCACCTTTGACTAGTTTTGGTAGTTTTAAAACCCTTGGAGTCAATACTTCATTCAAAAGACCTTATCAGAGACTAAGGGACTCTAAGGAATGAGGACCCTGCCTTATTGCATTCCTCTTGGAATATTTGTGAGCTACTCTCTCAGCCTTCCCTCACGACATCGTGGATCTATCGATCTAGGTAATCGGTAACCTACAATTTGAGCCACGACGAGAGTGCTATTAGGCTGTTGCAAGATTGTTGCCACACCTCTCCCTCAATACATGGTTTCTATGCATGACCCCTTTACTCCTTATGTGAGTTTGATTAGCGAGAAATCTTCAACCTGCATCCATCAATGAAACAATGTTAATTATCCATAAACAACATCATAATATGCTCGATAATATGTCACATATGCATAAATAAAAATACCCAAACCAATATAGTAAATTCCTTAACTCGATCTGGAGTCCAAGGAGGTCAATTGATTCCATTTCCATCCTCAATATGTCAAGTTCCCTGCACACTCAGGGGAAACTCATCAATAGAATCTATCAATACATAGATATCAAATAGCATAACATCATAATCCATCAACATCATCATAATAGTCCATAAGCGAATAGAAAACCATATACTAAAACAATATCACTTGCATGCAAGTTTCCTCAATTAATAAATCAATAACATGTTCTCGCAAGAGCGGGATGTTACAAAACCTTTCAAATTTTAGGACTCCCATATTTCACACAACCTTTTGTACTAGAATCTGACGCATCCAGAGAAGTCATAGGAGCGATATTGATGCATAAAAAACACCTAATATATTTCAAGAGACGAAAAATGAGATAACTAAAGAGTCTCTATCTTATCTATGATAAGGATATGTTGGCCATCATGCATGCCTTGGCCAAGTTCAAACAATACTTGGTGGGAGGATGCTTTGTGGTTAGGATTGACCACAACAACTTGAGATACTTTTTGGAGTAGCGAGACCTTAATGAGAGGCAACATAAATGTGTGAGAAAGGTAGAGGCATATTATTTTGACATTCGATATGTTAATGGGAAGAAGAATATAGTTGTTGATGCCTTATCCAAGAGACCTACATCCTTCCCTATGATAGAGATATCATCATACTGGAAGTCCACTCAGTGGAATACTCTAAGAATACCTTCTCTTATGAGTTAATGGGGGGAATTATCAAGGATGACAAGTACAAGGTAATGGATGACAACATCTACTACAAATACAAGATCTATCTTTTCCCTTAGTCAACACTCAAGGATAATATTTTGAGGGTAGTACATAATGCACCACTGGTAGGGACTCAAGGGTACCTAAAAACCTATAGGCATGTTAGGGAGATATTCTCATGGAAGGGTCTCAAAGGGTATGTACTTCATCATGTGATTGAATGCATGAATCTCCAGTAGAACATGTCATAGTTCACCCACACTGCAGGACTGCTCCAACACTTACTGATCCCATAACATAAATAGGAAATCATATCCATGGAATTCATCACAGGATTACCAAAGGTGTGAGGCAAAGACTGTATTTATGTTGTGGTGGATAGGTTGAATAAGTATTCACACTTATTTTCTATTCCTAATAAGTATATTGCATCTGAGGTAGCAAATTGATTCTTCATGTAAGTGTTCAGACTCCATGGCCTACCGAGGAATATATTTAGTGACCGAGATAGCAGGTTTCTTAGTGAATTTTGGCAAGAGTTTTTCAGGTTTTATGGGATAAAGTTGACGCCTAACACTAGCTATCATCCCTAGACAAATGTGCATACTAAGATAGTGAATAAATGGGTATATGGGTACCTTAGGGACTATGTATCAAGGAAACAATGGGCATGGATAAAATGGTTGTATCTAGGTGAGAATTTCTACAACACCACTTATCATATGTCCATTGGGATGAGCCAATTTAGGGAATTGCATGGATATGATGCTTCGTCTTTTTTGTATTTGTTGTTTGGAGATAGAAGAGATACTAAGGAAATGTATTGGTTACCGAAAAGTTAGGACATATTAAGAGTCCTGAACGAGAATTTGTATGCCGCTCAGAATCAAGAGAAAATATATGCAAATAGACATAGGGTAGAACACAACTTTGAGGTTGGATATCTTGTCTTTCTCATGTTACAACCAGGAAATTGTCGTTGAAGAAGAGTGGTGCAGAGAACCTGAAACCCCTTTTTTGTGGAACATACAAAGTGATCAAGAGATTTGGAGAAGTGGCATACGATCTTGAGCTACCAGAGAGAAGCATGATCCACAACAACTTCCATGTATCTTTCCTTAAGAAGGAATTTGGAAATAAGGCCATCGCTTCGAAATATATTCCTCTAGTAGATGAGAAAGAATAGTTGGTTGTAGTTCCTAAGAGGATAATTGATGGCAGGGAAAAAATTTTTAGGAGTAGGGTCATTCGAGAGTATTTGTTTGTATGGAGAGGATTTCCCATAGCATATGATACCTAGGAGGGGGAGTAGATTTTACAATACTCGAATGTAGAATTTCTTGAGGACAAACAATCTTGCAAAGGGAGGACTGTTATTTCCCCTTCCAAGTGACTGTGATGGACCAATATCCTATATGAATCCCATAGGTTGTAGTAAAAAAGGAAAAACAAAGTCAGGGAGGTGTCACTAGGTAAAGAGATTGCCAAACCCTAAAATTGACATGAAATAAAACAAACAATTATATATAATGGAATTGGAGGGAAAATAAAGTGAAGATTTGATTTGGTCAAAATGGAGGAAAGATCTCGAAGGTCTCATGGAAGGATAAACAGAGGAGAAACCCTTACCCTTGGAATTATGTTTTGATACCTTATTGAGTGCTCTTGTAGCCAACATTCTCATTGGGGTTTTGGGATAAACCCTTCCACTGCAGGTTTAGAATCAATGCTTCAATATCCACATCTGCTAGACAAGAGGGGGATTTATCCATAATCCTCATTTGAGTTCATTGTAGTGTTTGTTTTCATTCTAGGGAGAATTTGAAGTCATATCATCTTCTAAATGTGGTTTTGAAATTTTTTTAGAGGAGACTATTTGTTGGGGCTATGAGTGTCATGAAGGTTTTGTGCACATGGGAAAGGAGGCATCCCCGCGAGTTGAGCTAGAGGCGTCCCGCAAGGGTCGCTGTGAATTGGGGTTTTGCAACAGCTTTCCAGATCAAGTCTAGGAAGAGATATGAATCAACTAGAGGACCGACCATAGAGAAAACATCACTAAAGATGAGCATAGGTGGTCTTGAAGAGACTTGGGCTCCATATATTGGCATCATTCCAAGTTTCATTGTGTTGTTTTTGTAGTAGATTGTGATGCTACCTGGAAACCATTAATTTGTGTGGTTATTAGTATTCTGCAACTGTTATTAAAACCCTTAGTTATCCTTGTACTAATTTCAGATAACTTCCATCCATTATAATATGCCAATGTTATCTAATCTATTCTATGTGTAATGGGTAATTGATTTATGTTTTGGCACTTACAACAACACTAATACAAATTGTTTGATAAAATCACACAAAGAAAATTAATAAATTTGGGTAGTACACATATATTTCCCATCTATCCTAGTTGAGAACATTACATATTAATGGTCATTGAGCTTTTGAAGCTTCATTTCTAGTATAAGGGTTCTTTTGATCCATAAACGATGGAATTACAACCCACTCACTTCACCAACATGAATCCTCTACGAAATTTAATTTTTGGTGTATGTATCAGTCTTGGACATAGATCTCTATCTCTGGTGTAATTTTCATAGAATAGTTAGCTGACAATGTAATAATCACCAAGACTATGAGATCAAGTTTCTCTATTATCAACAACCATGTAGGTGTACACCAAGTAGCTATGTTTCTCCACTCCAACGATTAGTTTTTTTTCTAAGGTGCCAAGACCAATGGTCAGTTACAAAGAAATAAGTGCACTTATCTACTCACTATTCTTTAGCGGGAATGTGAGGATAGATATATTCTCATTCTAGTGTTCAACCCAACATTTGGTTGATCTTGGAAACCCAAATTGGGAACCATCTCCAAATGGAGCTCAATGTTTTCATTTTGAAAATCGTTGGTACAATGATTTCGTGGCATTCTTTGCCTCTTCCTCTCTTGGCCAAAATATCCATTGATAATGAAGGTGAATGAAGAAATAGGGAGAGATGTGGGGTAAGGAGAAGGTAAACAAACATGCCCCTTAATTTCCCATTCCTCAACCATCTCTCCTATTTTTATTTATTTTTTATCTTTTAATTATCACATTTTTCCTTCGCACCCAGTATTTTCTTATTCGAATTTACATTCACATTTCTTTGTTCAGTTTGTTTAATCTCTTTTAATTTCCAAATTGCATTGAAGTATCGAGCCTTACATCCATTCGTCGGCTTGGATCCGTTTTAGATCACACCTCCACATTAAGAGGGGTTTTGGTCTCCAAAAGCTCAAAGGAAACCAATTTGGATCAATGTTCCTTCTGTCTTATTTTGGAGTGTGACTCTGACTCTAGCTCTAGATTTTGATCATGGATCTGGCTACCGGCTCTAGTCCTGGCTATGGCTCAGGATTTGGTTGTTGTCTCACTTGCTCTCACAATACACAAGTCTTCTCACCGACTCTCAACTATGAGAAATATCTAGATCTGAACCCTCAACTCAACATCCATTCCCATCTCTCTCTCACTTTTGGATGTTGAGAAAAAAATTATACTAAG
>SNQJ01S0027891.1:26734-51231 GCA_010110895.2 Picea sitchensis
TTCCTTTACTAGTTCTACTCATTTCTTCTTCCTTCACCAAGTTTGATCACTACTTCTACCTTTACTAGGTGTGACCAAAATTTGAATTTCCAAATGGCAAATTTCCTAAAGCTTGTTGTTTTGGGCCTCTCCCCAAGATAACATTTGTACATCATGTAACACATCCAATTTTTCAAATATGATTCTGGAACTCTTAGCTAAGGTACTTATGCATGTGTCCTATGACTATACAAAGTATCAAGGTCTCAAACATCCCAGAAAATAAGTTATAGTGAAAGTGCCAAGATGACCTATTTGAAATGGATTTCAGGAGCATTGAGGAACCCTAACTTCCATAGAGAATATCTATGAAATTACAGTGAACACACATATGTTATTTTTACCACATGTACAACAATATATGTCCTTTGTCTTTGCAAAATCTCAAGGTCTGAAACATCCCAGAAAATAAATTATAGAGAAATTTCCAAGATGACATGTTCGAAACTCATTTCAACAACATTTAATGTCAATTTTTTAGGGAAATGCAATGCATTCAATTTTAGATCTAAAAATTAATTCAAACTGACCTCAAATAGTAATCTAGGGTTGTTATTGCTGAACAATTTTACATTGAAATGACAGAAAATTATAGTGGAAGCACAAATATCAGAGAGAAATAGTCCATGCACAAGAGACACAAATTTTTGTTTAGTGAAATTTTCTGATTGAGAAAATCTGATGAGAAAACCAATCCTCTCAACAAATTACAAATTCATCAAAATTATGAAAAACCCTTCCAACTTGCAAACCTAATGTATGGCCCACTGACGTCACTTGTATGACTACATACATCACATGTATGGTCTTCACGTGTGCTACAAAGTTCTATATGGACTGTACAGTCTGCACGTGCGGCTGAATCTGTTGTTGGGGCTCACACATGAGACTATTTCTTCCTGTTTATGTTTTTTGTTGGAATTTTATCTATCCTATCTGAGATTGGAATTATTTTGTTGGAAGTTTGGTCTTCATAGATGATTAATAGTAGCATTTACCTAGCTTATCTCTTGCATCTTTCATTGGAATTTTAGCAATTTTTTAGCAGATTTAACAACTATCTTATTGTTGATATATATATCTATATACTGCTTCAATTAGGGATATCAAGCCTAAATTTACTTTCCACCTAACATACTATTTGCATACTTGGCTTGTTCTTGTGTCTTGGGCATGTACAGTCACCCTTTGCAGGTACTCATACATATTGGAAACCATTGGATACCGCCAAGACTCTTTCTCAAGACTCTCTAGGACTAGTACCTTGACCTATAGGGTCTACAATTCCTACACTCCACTTTTGATCCCATTTACATGTAGGGTCACCCGTGATTCCCCCCTAGAGGTGATTCTTTCATCTCTAAAATGATGAGATGATCCGGGATATTTTCGACACGAAATGAGAGCAAAGATATAATAAAGAAATTCACAGAGATATCATGGATATCCAATATTATAACATAAATGTATCACAGATGAAACCATAAACACAAAGATACAATAATACACGATTTCTATTAATGAAATAAATGTACAGAGACTTTAAAAATACTGAGCGAAAGAGTCGCTAGAATGGTGACAACTTATCTCTAAGAAGAGATGTGATGGCTACTCGCATTCGCAAGAACATGATTACAACGAGGCTCTAAATGCCTTTTTACAATAAACAGGAATGCCAAAAACCCTAGACATCCGAAAACCTAACCCTAGAAGATGAACTGCCAAAAGTCATGTGGGCCTCGTTTGGGTAAGTTAGTAAGTCAACTTCTTGAGGTCATAACTTTTGCATACGATCTATGTTTTAGGCGTATAATAGTCCATTGGAAAGGTATCACTGAGGATATTCATTTTTGGGGCTCAATTATGCCTTCAAATATCATTCAGAATCTCGATCTCGAAAAACCTTCATTTATGCCCTCAAAATAGCCCTGAAAGTTAAAACTGCTAAAACTAGTAAATTGCCAAAATTGCCAGAAAATTGTTTTGAGCCATTTTAAAAAGGTAGGTGGCCACCGATATCAACCTGGATCATGAGAATACCTTCCTAAGGTGATAGTGGGTATGTGTTCTCTTAGTTGTCTCCATTTGGTGTTTTGGTCGGTCTTTACCCAACCTAAAACTTGTGTGATAACACCTCCCATCCTCTAAGTACCTCATTTCATTCCATGTCAAGAATGTATTTCTTTCCACCAAATATATCTCCTCTCCCCACTTTCATTACTTACTTGTGGAAAGTGTTGTTTCTAAGTTAGAATGAACTTGACTCTAACACTTGGAGGCTTTTAACATTTCCAAAGGATTAGCTAATCGTGTATAAAACAAACACTCTTTCCAATCACAAATTTGATTAGTATCCAATAGGAATCTTAGGGATGGTCAAAATTCAACTATGAGAAAATTTTATTGCATGGTGGAATGATGGCCTATGATGGGTTTTCACAAAATTCCAAACCAACCCAAATCATTGAAAATTCAATGGAAGTTTTGAATTAATTGAAAGACTAACAAAATTATATCTCGACATTTGAACATGGGAGGAAATTTTTCTACATGTTTAGATGGCTTCACCTCCAAATTGATATGGAACTTGTTGGGATATGTTTCTTACTAGATTGATTAGAGCCGAGTTGAATTTCTTTGCCAAATTCCTCTCTCGGGGGAAAACAATGTGCAATTTGATTAAACCATAAACAATACCCATGAAAATTATCAATAATATTGTTACTGAAGTGAGAGACCATATTATCACATCAACCCATGAACTTACACCCAAGAGAATTCATATAAATTAGCAAAGATTTTGATATAGGTAATAATAAACCATATAATAATTTTTATACATATAAGGTTATTCACAACATACACACTAAATTGAAAGGAAAGAGGAAGATACTTCATTGTAGTAAGGTAGATTACAACATCACATAAAAAGAAAATTAGAAGTAAAAAAAAAACCACAACCCATAACATAAATATGTTGTGGATTAAAACAAATCTTGTCAATATTTATATTTTCATTTAGAAATAAAATCATCCAAAAAAAAATAAAGATTTTTTTGGTTTGAAAATTGATTTCTATTCATAAATACATTGTGGTTAATATTCAAATTAATAACTTGTCATGTCAACCCTTCAGACTTTAACTAAGATAGATACATTTTGATTTGAAAATGGATTTCTATACATAAATACATTATAGTTAATATTCAAATTAATAACTTGTCAGGTCACCTATTCAAAAATATAAATATATTTACAGATACATTTTGGTTTGAACATTAATTTCTATTCATAAACACATTATATAATATTCAAATTAATAACTTGTAATGCCACCCCTTCAAACTTTAATTAATATAAATACATAACAAAATGTTAAAGTTGCATACAATTCTTAACTCTTTCTAATAAAATACTAATTTTAATTCAATGTTAAAACTTTTTTACAAGGAATACACCTCCAAGTGCATTAATTGTGAACCCTAATCTCTTATGATTAGTCATATTGTCCTTTTTTATATATAGAAAATAACTTTAAACCTTAAAACTATAATTTATTTTTATAAATTAATTATAATTTCTTTTTTTATATATAAAATATTTTTATAAATGTAAAAAATTTATATATATATATCTTATTTTTTACATTTATAAAAATAACATATAATTATTTTAAGTTTTTAAGTTATTTTAATCAATGCTATTATTATTTATTTTAAGTTTTTAAGTTATTTTAATCAATGCTATTATTATTGTTGTGATGTTATTAGTAATTTGGTCTGTGTTTAATAAAAAATTTAAAGAAGAAAAAAAATCATTATTTTTTAAAATTTAAAACTATCAAACACAAATACAACAATATGATAATATCTTTGGGAGAACACACTCCTGCTGCTGCTTCAGGGGAAGATTTAACATGTGGGTCCTGTTGCTCTACGAAAGTATTGGGGTTTCCTTGAACAGCAATGTCGCCATGAGTAGGGTGAGGAGCAACTACTACTAGAGCAGACGCATCTTATCCTCTCATATGGTCAAAATTCATAAAATTTGTATCTGAATTTATTTTGATCTTTCCATGTTTAAATTCAAAACTTAAAACGGAATCTATACTAACATATGCAAAATCGTGTTCCCAGTAGCGATGAAAAAACCTTAAACCTTACGTTTAGTAATTTTGGTGATCGACCTCCGGCCAAGGGACATTGCCATTTGAAAGAGTCCAACAGTAACCAGCAACGCCAACACAAGTTGGCGTCCTTCCTCCAAATTTCACGTAAATACGAAGATAGTCCTCAGTCTGTCTGCTCAGTCTCTAACCAAATATGACGTGAAATTTCACAAGTTGGCGTTTCTCCTCCAAATTTCACGTAAATACGAAGATAGTCCTCAGTCTGTCTGCTCAGTCTCTAACCAGCAACGCCAACACAAGTTGGCGTCTCTCCTCCAAATTTCTCGTAAATACGAAGATAGTCCTCAGTCTGTCTGCTCAGTTTCTAACCAGCAACGCCAACACAAGTTGGCGTCTCTCTTCCAAATTTGACGTAAATACGAAGATAGTCCTCAGGCTGTCTGCTCAGTCTCTAACCAGCAACGCCAACACAAGTTGGCGTCTCTCCTCCAAATTTCACGTAAATACGAAGATAATCCTCAGTCTGTCTGCTCAGTCTCTATCCAAATATCAGTCTGTCTGCTCAGTCTCTATCCTCCATGGCGACAAAAATCCATGTAAATACGAAGAGAGTCCAATAGCTTTTATAGGTTTACATATGACGTTAATATTTCCTTCCACCCTTTTCTCGTTAATAATATGATATGATATATCCTCCCTTGCATAGCACTCATGCGTGGGCTTTTAGCTACTAATTTTTATAAAAGTCCAATATACGCCCGAATAAATTTTTACATGTTAAAGTTAACTTGCCAAATAAGAGTTCGTTGTTAACCATAGAAAAACTATAAATTGTCCCATGCAAGCCCATCACTTAACTTTTGCGGCCATGAAAATGTTCCAAAATGCATCTATATCAATAAACTAATTTTGGTTTGGTCAGCATTAGCTTTTCTTTAATGCTAACAAATATATATGAATGGAAGGTCGTGTAAGAATTAGCTTTTGTTTAATGCTAAAGAATATATGAATGCAAGGTCGTGTAAGCATTAGCTTTTGTTTAATGCTAAAGAATATATGAATGCAATGTCATGTAAGCCATAGCTTTTGTTTAACGCGAACAAATATATATGAATGTTGTGATGTGGTGCACTCAAGCTCAAGCATTATGTTTATATATGGATGTGTTGTGGTGCACTCAAGCATTATGCTTTTATATGGATACCCTAGAAACAAAACTTAAATTAAATTAAAAGTAGTTGAAATAATGAAAGTTAAATTAAATCACAACTTTAAGTATGATATCACCATTCATATCATCATTGTTGATTTCAAAATTAAAGAGTTTGAGGAGAAAATTCATTAGTTGTTCATGTTGAAGCCAAACATTGATATCTTATCAACAAGGAAAAAATTGAACAAGCTTTTTATACTCGAGCATAAATACATAAAACAAAGTCTAAATGGTGAGTGCAAACATAACATGTTAAGCAATGCAAACATGGGAAAACAACAATCTATTAACTTGGAGAGATGATTGCAGACATTTCACAATGAGTTTGAATATGGTGTAACAAGATAAAATGTAGGAAATTGAATTAGCTTCTAAAATATATCATTTTAATTTATGCAACCTTTGTATAATTATGTGACATTCAAGTGTTGAGTACCTCAGTTATGAAATTTCTTTAAAAAAGACTTACACATTTTTTTTGGATGACTGTTTTTTATTTTATTTTTTGAATTATGAAGGGCATAAAAAGTAATAGCATGAACATGTTTGTATTTTAATATTCCTATATTTTTCAAGAAAATAAAAAATAGTAAATGGTGATATTTTTTTTTTTTTTATATATTTGGAATTTGCTTAGTTAGATATATATGTGTGTCTAGTTTCATCAATGATAAATTTATGTAACCTATTTAAAAATCACCTAAAAAACTAATATATAGGGAGGTATTCATAAAGAGGAAAGTTTTTTGTTTTTGTTTTTGCAACCCAAACCATGAAGTTTATCATACAAAACCTAAGTCAAAACACTAAGTCAAAAAACACACAATTTGGAATTTTCAATTTCCATTAAGAAATTTTGAATTTAACAAACATATGTTCATTCTAAAATGCATGTATATTAATAGAACTTAAACATTTGTCACTATAAATTCATAAAAAGAATACAAATATATCCTTTCACTCAAAACATTAACACTTTTAAAAATAAATTTGTTATATTACACAATCTCTCTCCTTACATATTAGAACAAGTATCATGAAATCAATACCATTCATTTTGTTCTAGAGATAGCATCTATGAAAAAACAAATAGAGTCGTTAAAGAATAATAGTTAGAAGTAGACCACAAGTTGTTCGATTTCAGTTCATCATGTCGGATTTGATATTTTTATTCGATTTCAATTCATCATGTCTGATTTGATATTTTTGGATATCAAATCAATTCATTGTCTAATGCATAGAAAAATCAATATTTCTTCATCTCAGTCATCACAGGGACTTAGTCACTACTGTGCCTGAGATATATTGTTCTCCTCCTTTCTTCCATATTCCATTATCAACTTTTGTGCTATGTTGAATGAGACTTCATGCCCAATATATTAGGCCTTTGATCTAAGTGATTTGCAAACCTTATTACAGTAAGCTACCATCTAATTTTGAACCTTGTCTACCCCATGTTATATTATTTATCATTCAAATCTAGCATCTTGAGCTTAATGATTCAGAGTTGTTATTTGGTGACAATGGGTAGACAATTTTCTTATATCTGAAGAGGGATCCACCTTTGGGTAGGTTTTGATATGTCTTGGAATTGTTCCTAGGAAACTAGGAACAATATCAAGTTCCTAGGAAACTAGGAATTGTTCCTAGTTTAAGTTCCTAGGAAACTAGGAATTGTTCCTAGTTTAAGTTCCTAGGAAACTAGGAACAATATGATTTACCTCCCAAAATTTTCAAATATATTCCTAAATTCAATGGAGAAGATGATGTTACAATAGAAAAGCACATGGCCACTTTCAAACATTGCATATATTGCTTAGATATTCAAAATGAGGATGTTCACTCAATCTTTGGAAGGATAGGTCATAAGATGGTTTAAAAACTTAGCAATAGATTCCATTGGTTCTTGGACTAATTTCCATGAACTTTTCTTGGACTAATTTCCATGAAATTTTCTTGGACAAATGGGCTGAGAGGAAATCCCATCATCAGTATATAACATAGTTTTTTACTATTATATGAAGAAATGTTGAAATTGTTACAAATTTCAACAGAAGATTTGGAAATTCATCTCACAATTTTCCTGTTGAAATCCATCCTTCTGAAACTACTTCCAAGGTGTACTATACCTTAGCACTTCATCCTGATTTGTCCTTTTGTCTCAGAGAAAGGAATTATCTGACTTTGGAACATATGTTCAATGATGCTGAAGATATTGAAAATAGTTTATGGGCCTATGGGAAGCTACTTGGTCAAATAAAAGACATGAGTATTTGGATATAGAGGAGCAAAGAAAAGAAGATGAAAAAGACAAACACGATGTGTGTATTTCTTTAATTCATATTACCAAGAAACAAAAAGATTATTTTCATATTTCAAATCAATAACATATTAATGTCTCGGAAACCAATTTTTGTATAAAATTTTCAAGTAATTGTCATGACAAGGAAAATGAATTTACTAATGATGAATCTAAACAAGACAGATACTATGGACATATTATGAAAATGTTCAAGAATATATAGTACTTTTGTCTATGGAATATAAAATTCAAGATTTCATTTGGAAGATTGATACCTCTTCTAAGGACAATGATGTTGAGTTACAAATACTTTCTTCTGTTTCAAAAAATATGGTATATGTTGATGAATTTTTGTATTTTCAAGAGGATCAAGGATAGATTTCTGAATTTCCATACACTGAGTTTATTTTTGAACACTGTTGTAATGATGAAATTGAGTCAATTATAGAACATAGAGAAGATTTTTTCCACAATAATGAAGAGAAGAAATAATTTTCTGAAATTAACTTTCAAAATGATGCCAGTTCTGAGTATATCCACGAAGAGTTTCAAAAATATATAGTTCCTTCTTTTATTGAACAAAATCAAGAATTTGTTGAACATAATGTTATTTTTTTTATCTTGATATTAATCATGTCAATCAAGTATCTACAGAAGCTTCAAGAAATCATCATAAAGATATGAACATGCAAACATTTTTAGTTGTAATATCATTATTGTTAGAACTTTTTTTAAGGAGGAAATGCTTCAAAATCTAGTAATCACTTATAAATTAGATTTACAGGATTTATCGCTTCATTCTTTTTCTCTTTATGATGATAAGGAAATATATGAAAGGAGTGAGGAAGATAATGTTTGTAGCAAATACTATGTTGTTAAAGGTAATTTGCATAAAGATTTTGTTCAAGAATAGATTGAAAATGAGCAGAATTTAAATTTATAGCAATAAGTGAGCTTGTATATGATCTATATAAAAATGATTATAATGAATTTCATGAAGACACGTTGATCCATGTTTATGAATATAAAGACCAATATTTCATTGATCAAAATTTTGATTGATATTGTTTTGAAGGATTGTTTGTCCAAAAGTTATTTCAAGAAAGACAAGAGTATGAATTTTGTATGGTTTTTATCAACAAGCAAGAAATTTTTTTAAGATCAATATGTTCAAATATCTACACTAACTCATCACTATATGATGATTATGATGAGAAGTTTCAAACAAAATACTTTTGCTCTTAATTCCTTAGAGCACAAGGCTTGTCATTAGTGAACAAGAATCACTTGAAGAATTCATCCTCATCAAAGAAGTAGAATTCTCAGATCAAAATTTCAGTCATTTGAGCCAAGAAATAATATTTTATGTTTTTTAAGACCCTATAATAGTTTTCCTTGAAGGTTTAAAGGATGTTTTAAGCTTATTAATTTTTTCTCATTGTAAGTATAAGTGTCAATTTCACGGTGAATCCAAACTATCTATACAATTGATTTCTTTAATGGCTAAACCTAAGAGACAAAGTCATTCAATTGGTATATTGCTTGCTTTCTTTCACTGGAAGTCTCATTTCCCATGATCAATATGGATAGTAGGTTTATAATAGGATCTAATTGTACATAAATAATCTCACATTCGAAAATTTACTTCAGTTTTAAGTTTGTGTACACGTTTTGAGTATCAACAGAAAATAAAGGCCATTTTTTATAGAAGAGAAGACCATGGTAAGATTGAGAAATTTGATAACCCGTGGCTTGAACCTTTCAAGATTGCTACAATTGAAGGAAACAACTCATTCTCCCTTCATAATTTGGATGGTGAATTTCTTGAATTTCCTCCCCCACCATGGTTTTAAAAACACCAAGGGACCCCCTTGCAATGCACATAAATCCGACATGTGGAAGTTTTCAAGTAGTAAACTTCCGACACAATTTTCGAAGAAATGGAGATGAATCTGAAAATTATAAAACATGGGTTGTTTGCAGAGTGACTCAAATTGGATGACACATTCGTAGATTTAAAAAAAAAATGAATGGTTTGGGAGATTTGGTCATTTTAGTAAACATGATTTTCCTAGATTTCGTGAACGACTAGTTTTCCAAAAAACCACCCAATGCCAAATGGGATGCCTAGTCATTTTGGATAGACGAGACAAAAAAAATACTATAGATCAAAATTTAATTGAATAATGTGAGATGGTTTTATTGGAAATGATTTTATATCCAAATCAAATCGCATGGAAAATTAATAATGATGAATATTGGATACCAATGTCTATTTTAGAAATAGTTGCACAATCCTAGGTATGAATAGAAGACTTGACCAAGATAAAAGAATGGTCGAAAATGTGAAAAAGTGGGGTGGGTGAGGAAATTTTTGGTAGCAGAGACTGTGTTCTCTATAGTGAAGTGTGTGGGCTATTGTATTTTTCTCTTATATGAAGGATAAACTTATGGATTCATAAATCATTCTCATCAGAGCTTAATGATATCTTTCTATTTTTTTTATCAAGCCTCTTAAAATTCACCTTTGTTCTATATCTTAATTTTGTAATTTGTATCAAGATTGATCAAGATTGAGACGAGAATTTGGTACGACCACTAGTGTTATCAAGTATATTTTTATTGATTTAATGACATTTTCATATTTAGTAGAAACATATTCATACATATGCAAGTTATTTTGATGAAGTTTTATGTAGTTGGATTCATAAATTATGCTTAGCCATGCACTTAACTTTTGCTTGATTCATTGTCTAATGCAAAACAAAATCGATATTTCTTCATCTCGGTCATCACATGGACTTGTTTACTCATTTCTATGTCTGAGATATATTATTCTCCTCCTTTCTTACATATTCCATCATCAACTTCTATGCTTTGTTGGATCAGACTTCATTCCCAATAGATTAGGCCTCTTATCTAAGGGATTTACAGAACTTATTCCTATCAAATACCATCTAATTTTGAACCCTATATAATATTATTTAGCATTCAAATATTTCATCCCGAGCTTAATGATTGAGAGTTGTTGCTTGATGATACTGGGACGCCAGTTTTCTTATATCTAATGAGGGATTCTCCTCTGGTCCAAGATCCAACTTATGGCTTAAAGTAGTTTTTGATATGTCTTGGCATTGTTCCTAAGCATCCATGAACAATATCAAGTTACAATAGACTACAAGGAGAACACTCTCTAATCAAGGTTTTTACGGAACCTCCCTGAAACATTTATCCCTTCCCTGTTTACAGTGGAGGTGGGCATCCAGAGGATTTTGCGGAGGTTTTTTTACTACTGCACATGTAAGTTACATATGCACCGGTGCACAAAGAATGCCCCGATGCTTAAATTTTCAAAATCATTGTCATAAGTTATAATAAAAATAACAAGAAATTATCAAAGTGCACCGGTGTCGTTGAATCTTACAAACCGATGCATTTCATTGTCATCAGTAAAACTGCGGTAGGTAAATAAAAATATTTTGAGAATGTGAGTTTTCACAATTAGTCATAACGTTAGAATATATTTTGGATAAAAAAATTGTGCGTGGTTTTGAAATGTTTCAAAACCACACACATAGTTTTTATCCAAAGGATATTCTAACATTGAAAAAAATTCACGAAACCAATTTTCATTCTTACATATCATCATGTGCATCTAAACTCTCAATCAAGCACCATTTCTCACTATCCATCATGTAACATCCCGCTCTTGTGCACACCTGATTTGACTTATTCTTTGAGGACACTTACGTGCAAGTGATATGGTTCATGATATGATTGACTGTTTCACTTATGGATTATGATGATGTTGTGGATATGATGATATGTGATTTTATTATATATGTGTCGATAGGTGCTATTGATTTGTTTCTGCTGAGTGTGGAGGACTCTGGACTGATTGAGGATGTTCATGGAATCGATGGACCTCCTTGGACTCTGGATCGAGTCAAGGAGTGGACTGTTTATGGATTAAGTGTTTTTATTATTGCATATGTGACATATGACTGGTAAATTATGATGTTGATTTTGGATCGTTCGCATGTTTTGTTGATGGATGCAGGCTGATGATAGATTGCTCATCAGAATAACATTTGGAGTAAAGGGGTCATGCATGTCAACCAGAGATATTGAGGGAGAGGTGTGCCAACAACCCTAATAAAACCTACTAGCACTCTCATCGTGGCTCGAATTGCAAGTTAATGATTACCTAGTTCGAGTGATGATGTCGTGAGGTAAGATTGTGACAATATCTCATGATGATTCTAAGGGGCGCACAATAAGGTAGGGTCCTTATTCCTTAGAGTCCCTTAGTCTCCCACAAGTCACCTAATGTAGTATTGACTCCAAGGGTTTGACTTCTACCAAAATCCTTCAAAAGGCTTGTGGTACCCTTGGAGAACATAGTGTGTCTTGAAGGGCATGTCGCATAAATGAAACATGAATGCAAGAGAGTGGCACCCTTGGAGCACGTAGTGTGTCTTGAAGGGCATCTCACGGTTTTAACACATGTGAGTCAATGAACCTAGGTACCTAGAAAAAATTATCTCATTTTAACCTGGTCATCCTTAAGATAATTGTTGCACAAGTAAAGTTTAATAATTATAAAATTTCCGTTAAAAAAAATTCTTGCTGAGCCTAAAGAATTTAAAGCCTAGGTCTAAGTAGGTATTGGGAGCTAAAATTTAATTAAGAAAGTAATAAATGGGGGGATGAAGAAAATGGGGGTGAAAATTAAATAAATAAATAAATAATTTAATGAAGAATTAAATTATTTAAAATATTAATTGTTGGCTAAGTACAAAACTTGATAATTTAGAGCTAAGACCAAAAAGGGGAAACTTAAATACAAAAGGAATGCGAAACATAGAAGGGAATCTAGTCTAGAGAACTTTCTAATTTCGAACTCAACAAGGATTTAAGAAAGGTGTCACTCATTAAGGGAATGTAAGGGAAGAAAGAGACATCGAGTTGTGTTTTTAGGAATGCTTTTAGGAGGGTGAGGGAAATTGGAATTTTAAATTAAGTAATTAAATAAATTTTTGGTGCAACTGAGGGATTAGGGGACAAGTGTACAGGGGAGAATTTTCCTAATGATAAATTAATAAAAATAATTCAATGTGCAATTGGAAACAAGTAACTAAGAAAACTCTATAAAATAAATGGAAGAAAAGGGGAAGGGATCACGTCTGGTAGGCGAAACGTTACACTGTCGATATTTTTCTTGACTGATTTTTATCATGGGAGTTGGGATGCCGAGCTTGGATAAAGAGTGGTAGCTCGACCTTCCAAGGCGAGATGGGAGCTAGCTTTCTCTGATTTGTTTGCGTGGCACCTTTGCAGCTCGGGGGGATCAAGGGGAAGAAGGGTACCCTTAGCATTGGCTTGGAGGTACCAGTGAGGTCTCAACAATTAACAAGTGGGAGAGAGGAGTATTTCCATCAGTCAAAGGACATCAACAGGCCAACGTCAATTATGGTAATCCTGTTTAACATGTCAAGAGTATTAAAATTTAATTTTGTCCTTGAATGGTTGTGGTTTCAGATAAAATTTCATTGCGCTGAGTTTTCTTGTAATGTATTGCTACGGTGATTGTATCATTTAGTTTGCAAATATTGGTTTATAATGTTAGTATAATAGAAGTAAAAGAAAAACTATTCTAGATATTTATACACATATATGGGGTATTCTCATCGTTTGATTGCGTTATTCTTTGCATCTCTTTTTGGTGTAAAAATTTCCCAACACCCTTGTCGCATGTTCTCTATGTTTGGAAGAGTCCTCATTACAATGCCCATATCCCCCTTTTTCCTAGTGCATTCTTATTTCATCGCTCATCCATTTATGCTTCCTGGCACAACAAAATTTTACCTTCTTTCAACGATTTTTCTTCCTCTTGCTCAACAAATTTTAGTCCCCAGCCTACAAAGTCTTTCACATCCCAACTCACACTTGATTACTGGAGGAGAATCAAGTGCCTATAGAAACCCCCTCCACTCTCCAGCACAGTCCAAAAATCCGAATCTATTGCAAGAGGAACGCGCCTCCTAAGGTAATCATAAGTTCCTCTCCTCCTTAAGGGTATCTCACTAGTTCTGTCGGTGAGGTGATACCTTAGTTAGACACTTCTTTTTTGAATGGTCCTGAAGAAACTGACAATAAACTGAACTGTGTAGTATATCACGGTGGGGATGATCATAAATCAATCGCGATGGGACTTGACCTCCAAGCCGCGCATAACCATTGGAATGATGATCTTCCCATGGTATGTCTCTAGGTTCCGACCGGACTGATTCACTTAATTTCTCCTCACTCGAATGGCGATCCTGAACCTCCTTCCCAACATTTGATTGCTCGAATATTGATTTTGTTCTTCATAGACCCCTAAGAACTCTGCATTGATTTGTTGTTAAATAAAGGAAACCGTGCGAGTTGTAACCCCCTATTCTCTGCATTTTATTAAACAATCTATTTTTTTCTCCTCTTCATTGCATGGCGGATTTCCAGGAAATACCCTCTCTACTTTGGGTTGAACGATCTACATTTCCTCCTCTTCCTTGCATGGCGAGTTCCCAGGAAAACCCTCTCTTCGTTGTTGAAACTAGATTTCGATTTCATCCCTTGAAGTCTCTTCTTGTGAGAAGGATGTCTTGACAGTTTTGTTTCCGGATGTTCCTATCCGACGTTCTCTTGAAGAATTCTCTCTAAGTTTTGGCACATAAATCCTCCCACCATGTTAATACCACCTGGCTACATCCCCAACAACACTGATTTGGTAAATCAACCTTTCAGTGAATTTAAATCCCTGTCCTTCCAGGAACTTCACTAGATACTTTCTCAACTATGTTAGTACACCTGTCTGATTTGTTTTGGGAGCAGTCTCTTGTGGAACCTTCCCATGGAGGTAAGAGGACATTATTCCTTTGTCTCTTGAGCATAGAAACACGTACAAAGGGGGCTTACGAATTCTTATCTTGGGGATTTCTACTTAGTTCTCGTGTTCTTGTGAGATAGTGGATTGGGACAAGCTTTCTCTAAGATGGGAAAGACACTTACTGAAATTAGACAGAAGGATAGCAACCCTGATAAGCCAATGCCTCATCTGTTTATCCTTCCAAACCCTTCCATCTCAATACTATCTCCTGTATATAAAACTTCTGAGATAGTGATCCAAAAAAGATTCCCTCTCCATTTTCCTTCAGAAGAAAAATCAGAGTCATCCACCAAAGAACATCATTCTCTGGTTACTATCCAAAATCCTGCATATGAAAACCTTCCACATCATACTAGTAGACCATCAACCCTAGATCTGATAGGTAAAGGAAGATTGCCTAAATCACAAACATTTGCTAAAGACTGGTTTGAGGAATGGAACATTGACAGCGTGTCAGTTGCCCAAATTAGACAAATGATAGATAGGATGTATGTGTCTTACAAAATTATGTGCATGAAAGGAAAAATAGAAGTAGAAGCATGTAAGTCCATTATTCAATGCTTCACAGGCACTCTCAGCAAATGGTGGGAAGTTATTTCTTCTCCTATCATGATCGCAAAAATGGAAGCTGAAGTCCTCAGAGATGAACACGGAGATAATGTTTATCATACTGATGGAACTCCCCACAATAATATGATTGGTGCTCTAACCACTGAAATCCTTGAGCACTGGTGTGGAATTGAGTCTGAATTAGCTGATAAACATGAGCTAATTATTATGAATATGAAATGTAGGAAAATGTCTGAGTATGAAGAATTCCATAAAGACTGGACTCAAAGAATATTTGAAGTCCAGGATAGCCAAAATCTTCTGTGGAAATAGGTATACTTGGAAGCTATACCAAGTAAGTTTGTGGAATATTTAAAGATGCAAGAAGTATTCAAACTTCCCTACGAAATGTATACTTGTGGGGAAATCTATTCTTTAATCACCAAAGCCTTGATTGGACTATGTGTAAATATGAAAGTCCAAAACTCTGTATCTAAGTTATCCTACCTTCCTGACCAAAAATCTATCTGTGAAAAGTATGGCTTATATATCGCAAGTGTTGTTAGGAAGAGAAAGAAAAAGAAAAAAGAAGTCAGAGAAGAAAAAGGGAAGAAGCCTAAATACAAATACAGATACAAGCCTAGAACCCACTATTATGAGCCTGAGGACATAAAACTGAAAACCCATTCCTATCAGGCTAAACAACAGATCCAATGTTGGATATGTGGGTAACCTGGACACATGGCACATAATTGTCCAGACAATATAGCCTCTAGAAAATCGAAGGGAAAATTCTCAGAACAAAAGGCTAAAGAGGCACAAGCACATAAACAGTTGGCTCTAAAAGCATATTGTAACAGATGTGGAGCCAATGATCATGAAACAAATCAGTGTCCTTACCATCCCTTCCCTAAAAGAGAAGAAGTTCATCTTCTTCAAGAAGGATGTTGTTCAGAATCTGATAATACTTCTGAGTTTCATTATAGCTCAAAGGAAGAAATTTTGATTAATCAAGACTGCAATTGCAAAAATCCAAATTTGTGTTCTTGCAAAAGTGATACAGACAGTTCTGAAACCGAATCAGAACCAGAAATCAAAAGAAAATTAAAAGTCTGTATGTTCCATAACACAGGGGATCAAGAAGCACAAATGCTGGCTCAAATCAAAGCCTTTCCTGAAGGTGAAATGAAAAATTCACTTCTTGATACTTTTGTAAAAACTGTTAAAACTGAGCAGAGGAATACAACTGTTGAATTTTCTAAAAGAGAACCTATGTTCATTGATGCCTCTTATGACAGAAATACCAAGACTTTATCAAATTCAACAGAGAGGAAAAATTGCAAAACACCTCTGTTACTGATCTAGCTAAGGAAGTACTTCTTTTGAAAAAAGAAGTTTCTGAATTAAAAGGAAAAATCAAAAGGATGGAGGAAGAAGCTGAATATAGCTTCAAAATTGACTCCTGGGCTAGACAGAAAATCAGAGAAATTAAAGAAAGATTGGACTCAATACCTCCCCCATTAGAAGATTCCCCTTTTGAGAGTCCAAAATCAGTTGTACAAGGGAAAACAGTTGCCCATATGCAAGGGCTAACAACCATGAAAATCATGCCCATCAAATTTCAAAAGTACCAAGTAAGAATCAAGTTAGAAATAAATGGAGAAATATTTAAGTTAAATGCACTATTAGATACTGGTTCAGATATGAATTTGGTGCATAAAGACTTGATTCCTGCAAAATATTGGCTTCCCAGTAATTACTCTGTTATAGGACTGAGAAATGTAAATACTAATATGTATTATGAGATTCCTAAAGTCATCCTGCTGTTTAATGAATACGCCTTAGGAATGAAATATTTTTTAACATATCTACCAGTGGAATGTATCCTTGGCACACCATTTCTCTCTGTAGTAGAACCCCATAGTTCTTATCAAAGATCTACAGGTGAACCATGATATTTTATCACTCTGCCTCATATTGAAGATCATCCTCCCAAAAGAATAGAATTACCATTTATATCAGAAACTCATGCTCAAATTGCCTATTGCTCTAAAAATATGGTGATTATAAGTACTTGGGATGACTACAAAAATGGACCAGTGACACATTATCTGGATGACAATACACCATGGGAAACATATAAGGAAAATTGGGTTCCAAATTGGCAATTAAGATCTTCAGAAGGAATCGAGTTTGGATTTCCAGGATTCTCAAGAAATACAAGTATCCATGTAATACCTCCTCAGCATATTATTGGACGAATGCATCATGCATCCACAATTGTTGCCAGACAAAAAGCTGGTAGAAATGGGAGAGCTTAGCAGAATTATATCTGCTAATAGAGAATGGTTCTGCCAACAAACTCAGATCTGCCAAGAAACTCCAGCCTAGAATTTTTTTCAGATAAACAGAATGAGGACTCTACAATCATGGCCAAATCAAGATCCACATGAAAGGTTATTTGAAATAAACTATTCTCAATACAAAGCAATGTGGTATAATTTCTGTCTATGGGCAGATAGATACAGGTATTATTATTGTATGATTAAATTCTCTGTGCCTTTTATTTCATCGCCTGAACCTGATTGGCTAATGAATTGGTGGAAGAAGTTTGGGCTACACCCAAGCGGAATTCATCCTGATGTTATTGAAACAACCCGGATGTTTTTATTCCCAAACAGAAGACTCCAAACTGTCCATGATCTCTATTCTGAAGAAGAATATAAAATGCTCTTTATCAAAGAAAGGCACCAATGGATTATTAGAACCAGGTATGTTCTCCAACAAGATGAAGACAGTGACGAGGATCCATAATTATACAGAGAAGTGTATACTCAACACTGGGACCCTTACCGATTTCGTCACTTCCATGATCATCCAGTAGAATGATGACAGTCGGTTTCCGCGGGTTGACGTGACCAACCTCCACAGTGTAATCACATGTATTCATGTCTAAATGACTGACAGTGGTGTCATTCGATTTTAGTGGGTTACTGTAATCAACATCCACTGTGTAATTATTATCCTCTTGTAATAATGAGCATCTTGGAAACTCGGAGCACTTCTCCGACTTCTGGCGTGGTTTGACCCGCATTTCCAAGATTCTCTTTTTTATGTCATATTTTTTCTGTCCTCTGATCGGGGAATCTTGCACGACCACCCCGACAGATTTATTGTTCCATATACTTTCGGTTGATATGAAATAAATCTTATGCTTCGTGTCATTCTCTGAGTCTGTAAGTAAGTTGTGAGTGTGAGCGAATACGAGCATCCTGCTCTTGCTCTGTGCATCCTGCACAAGGTTGTAATACCCTCGCATTTCATGCTCTGATTTTAATATAAAGAAGTCTTCTGCATATGTGTTTATCTCTAAAATTTGGTCATTGTCTCTGTAACATCCGCGCGTTGTGATTTTGTTTATTTGCCTGTATTTGCAATCGGTGTTCCTTCGTACTGTTTGATGAAGCTCACTCATCCGGAGATAAGGTTCACTCGTGGTTGGTGTAAAGTGTCTGCCAAGCACTGGTAGTAAGTCCTGCGAAGGCAAGGAGGCCGCTATAGGGCAGTGGTAGGTGCAAAGAGGCGCTGAAAACCAACTAGAGGGTTTACATAAGGCCGCAAAAGCTTGGTGGAGTCTAAGTGGTGGGGTACAGTAAGCGGACAGAGTAAAGCGGGTAACCCGACGATATTGGTTCTGCCGAGAGTAGCAGAAATCAGAAGTCCAGATGACAAAAGGAAACCGTGCATGAGACAAGTCAATCGTCAAGCTTCAAATCTCTGAGCAAGCTTACATAAATACAACAATATGATAATATCTTGATAATTAAAGTTGGCTAAAACTAGAATTTTTTTTTTTTTTCATAAAACTTTTCACAAATGGAACTAGTATCAGATAATTATATGATAATCTTTTGATGATTAAGGTTCGCTAAAACTAGAATTGAGATATTTTTTTTTTCATAAAACTTTTCACAAATGGAACAACTATCATATAATTACATGATCGTCGCATTGAGATTTGGGAGAACACACTCCTGCTGCTGCTTCAGCGGAAGATTGAACATGTGGGTCCTGTTGCTCTACGAAAGTATTGGGGTTTCCTTGAACAGCAATGTCGCCATGAGTAGGGTGCGGAGCAACTACTACTAGAGCAGACGCATCTTATCCTCTCATATGGTCAAAATTCATAAAATTTGTATCTGAATTTATTTTGATCTTTCCATGTTTAAATTCAAAAGTTAAAACGGAATCTAAACTAACATATGCAAAATCGTGTTCCCAGTAGCGATGAAAAAACCTTAAACCTTACGTTTAGTAATTTATGTCATCGACCTACGGCCAAGGGACATTGCCAACAGTAACCAGCAACGCCAACACAAGTTGGCGTCCTTCCTCCAAATTTCACGTAAATACGAAGATAGTCCTCAGTCTGTCTGCTCAGTCTCTAACCAAATATGATGCTCAGTCTCTAACCAAATATGACGTGAAATTTCACAAGTTGGCGTCTCTCCTCCAATTTTCACGTAAATACGAAGATAGTCCTCAGTCTGTCTGCTCAGTCTCTAACCAGCAACGCCAACACAAGTTGGCGTCTCTCCTCCAAATTTCACGTAAATACGAAGATAGTCCTCAGTCTGTCTGCTCAGTCTCTATCCAAATATGACGTGAAATCTGGTTGTCTGCTCCATGGCGTCACAAATCCATGTAAATACGAAGAGAGTCCAATAGCTTTTATAGCTTTACATTTCTTTATGACGTTAGTATTTCCTTCCACCCTTTTCTTGTTAATAATATGATATGATATATCCTCCCTTGCATAGCACTCATGAGTGGGCTTTTAGCCACTAATTTTTATAGAAGTCCAATATACGCCCGAATAAATTTTTACATGTTAAAGTTAACTTGCCAACTAAGAGTTCGTTGTTAACCATAGAAAAACTATAAATTGTCCCATGCAAGCCCATCACTTAACTTTTGCGGCCATGAACTATATCAATAAAGTAATTTTGGTTTGGTCAGCATTAGCTTTTCTTTAATGCTAACAAATATATATGAATGGTTTGGTCAGCATTAGCTTTTCTTTAATGCTAACAAATATATATGAATGGAAGGTCGTGTAAGAATTAGCTTTTGTTTAATGCTAAAGAATATATGAATGCAAGGTCGTGTAAGCATTAGCTTTTGTTTAAGGCTAAAGAATATATGAATGCAATGTCATGTAAGCATTAACTTTTGTTTAACGCTAACAAATATATATGAATGTTGTGATGTGGTGCACTCAAGCTCAAGCATTATGTTTATATATGGATGTGTTGTGGTGCACTCAAGCATTATGCTTATATATGGATACTTTAGAAACAAAACTTAAATTAAATTAAAAGTAGTTGAAATAATGAAAGCAAAATTAAATCACAACTTTACGTATGATATCACCATTCATATTATCATTGTTGATTTCAAAATTAAAGAGTTTGAGGAGAAAATTCATTAGTTGTTCATGTTGAAGCCAAACATTGATATCTTATCAACAAGGAAAAAATTGAATAAGATTCTTATACTCCAGCATGAATACATAAAACAAGGTCTAAATGGTGAGTGCAAACATAACATGTTAGGCAATGCAAACATGGAAAAACAACAATCTATTAACTTGGAGAGATGATTGGAGACATTTGACAATGAGTTTGAATATGGTGTAACAAGATAAAATGTAGGAAATTGAATTATCTTCTAAAATATATCATTTTAATTTATGCAACCTTTGTATAATTATGTGATATTCAAGTGTTGAGTACCTCATTTATGAAATTTCCTTAAAAAAGACTTACACCTTTTTTTTGGATGACTATTTTTTATTTTATTTTTTGAATTATGAAGGGCATAAAAAGTAATAGCATGAACATGTTTGTATTTTAATATTCCTATATTTTTCAAGAAAATAAAAAATAGTAAACACTGGTATTTAAAAAAAAATTATATATTTGGAATTAGCTTAGTTAGATATATATGTGTGTCTAGTTTCATCAATGATAAATTTATGTAACCTATTTAAAAATCACCTAAAAAACAAATATATAGGGAGGCATTCATAAAGAGGAAAGTTTTTTTTTTGTTTTTGCAACCCAAACCATGAAGTTTATCATACAAAACCTAAATCAAAACACTAAGTCAAAAAACACACAATTTGGAATTCTCAATTTCCATTAAGAAAATTTTGAATTTAACAAACATATGTGCATTCTAAAATGCATGTATATTAATATAACTTAAACATTTGTCACTATAAATTCATAATAAGAATACAAATATATCCTTTCACTCAAAACACTAACACTTTTTAAAATAAATTTGTTATATTACACAATCTCTCTCCTTACATATTAGAACACGTATCATGAAATCAATACCATTTGTTTTGTTCTAGAGATAGCATCGATGAAAAAACAAATAGAGTCGTTAAAGAATAATAGTTAGAAGTAGACCACAAGATGTTCGATTTCAGTTCATCATGTCTGATTTGATAGTTTTGTTCGATTTCAGTTCATCATGTCTGATTTGATATTTTTGTTCAATTTTAGTTCACCATGTTTGATTTCATATCTAAATAGATTATGTTGTAGCATTAAATAAAATTGATTAAAATTTCATTTTTAAAATCACACAGAAGAATAATAAATTTCATTGATAAAATCACACAAAGAAGAATAATAAATTTGGGTAGTACACGTATATATCCCATCTATCCTAGTTGGGAACATTACATATTCATGGTCATTGAGCTTGTGAAGATTCATTTTTAGTATAAGGGTTCTTTTGATCCATAAAAAAGGAAATTACAACCCACTCACTTCACCAACATGAATCCTCTACAAAATTTAAGTGTTGGTGTATGTCTCATTCTTGGACATAGATCTCTATCTCTGGTGTAATTTGCATAGAATAGTTAGTTGACAATGTAATAATCACCAAGACTATGAGCTCAAGTTTCTCTATTATCAACAACCATGTAGGTGTACACCAAGTGGCTATGTTTCTTCACTCCAAGGATTAGTTTTGTTTCTAAGGTGCCAAGACCAATGCTCAGTTACAAAGAAATACGTGAAATTATCTACTCACTATTCTTCAACGAGAATGTGAGGATAGATATATTCTCATTCTAGTGTTCAACCCAGCATTTGGTCGATCTTGGAAACCCAAGTTGGGAAACCTACGCCAAATGGAGCTCAATGTTTTCATTTCATAAATATTTTGTACAATGCTTTTGTGGCATTCTTTTTCTCTTCCTTTATTAGCCAAAAGATCCACTAAGAATGAAGTTGAATGAATAAATAGGGAGAGATGTGGGGCAAGGAGAAGGTAAAAAAAAAATCCCCTTAATTTCCCATTCCTCAACCTTCTCTCCTATTTTTATTTATTTTTTATCTTTTGATTATCACATTTTTCCTTTGCACCTAGTTCTGACTTATTCAAATTTACATTCACATTTATTTGTGTAGTTTGTTTAAGATTTTTAAATTTCCAAATTGCATTGTAGTACTAATACTTACATCCATTCATGAGTTTGGATCCATTTTAGATCACACCTCCCCATTAAGAGGGGTTTTGGTCTCCAAAATCTCAAATGAAACCAATTTGGATCAATGTACCTTATGTCTTCTTTTGGAGTGTGACTCTGACTCTAGATCTAGCTTTGGATCATGGATACAACTACTGGTTCTAGTCTTGGCTATGGCTTAGGAATTGGTTGTTGGCTCGCTTGTTCTCACAATGCATAAGTCTTATCACCGACTCTCAACTATGGCAAATATCTAGATCTAAACCCCTGAACTCAACATCCATTCCCATCTCTCTCTCAATCTTGGATGTTGAGCAAACAATTATACTAAGAGGGGGGGTTGAATCAGTATTGTAGTATCCCCAAGGCCGAGCCTCGTTGCAAACCATGTTTTGAAAGAAATTGTAATTATGTGTTATAGGCTGGTGAGCCAAGTTTGTATAATCCGGTGGGATTATGTGATTGTTAGGCCAGAGAGCCTAAGGGTTGGAGGCCAAGGGCTTGATTTTGTACTTGTATGTACGCAAAACATTTAATAAAATTGTAAACATCGCCAGGTGTAGACCAACCACGATGAATGAGTGAAGGGGGACTGAGCTTCCACAGAGAAGGCAAGGAATTAGGGGCTAGAAGGTGGGAAAGGGGCTAAGTGTTGAGCCTAGGAGCTAAGCCTAGGGGGCTTAAGCCTAGGGGGCTTAAGCCTGGGAATAATATTTTAATATTATTCCAAAAAGACATGTGCATTTTATGTTTTATCCTAAGTTTCTGGCAAGGGGACGACGTACAAGGGTGATGCGTGTTGGTGGAACGCATGCAGTTCCATGGGTGACAAGTGTCAACCCTGGCGCATGCGAATAAAATGACCAGGGTGAGTCAGGAGAAGGGTCTCTCCTCCATTCTACCCGACTGCCTGAATGTGTACGGAGCCTTGGATAGTACGATCGACCAGACCCTTGCAGAGAAATCCTCGTGCATTCTTGAGAGTCGAAAATCTCATGTTGACTTGCATAGTTTGTGTGCATCCTCTGTTCGACTGATCGAACCCGTGCATGGAGGCTCTGTCCTGAAGCTGTGACCCTGAACCATTCCGCCATTGTTGAACCAGTTGGAAAGCCTGTGTTTGGTTCTGTAAATCCATGTACACCTCTATTCTGTGAGCCGAGAAGCCTGTGTTTGTTTCTGAAGAGTCGGTTTCACCTCCTTTCTGAACCGTGGAGTATGTGTTGACCCCTACAGGAATTACTCATCATGCATTCCCGTGAACCATCACTCTGAGGCCTCGAGCCATTGCTGAGCCTGTTTGAGAGGCTGTGTTTGTATTTCCAGTTGGCTATGGTGACCAGGCAGAGTTGGACTGTGCATGGCTTGATGGCCAGTGCGAGTTGTGATTGAGCCTGTGTGTGATCTCCCTCTAGGTGAGGGAGGTGGTTGTTGTTAGAAGAGGTTTCTTCCAAAGAGTGTCCAGCACCAGCTTCGGGCTCTTAGACTTCCTGATCCAGCCTGTTGCCGAGACCCAGAGAGGGAGGTTAGCACCGATGGACTGTGCTTGTGAAGGTGTACACTCCCAGGCAGAACAGGCATGTGGGGAATGTGAGTCTGGTAGTAGTGGGCGTAAGATGGCATTCTAGGAAGAATCCTTCCAAATTTTTCTGTGATGTTTTCCCTGTAACCTCATCCTAGCCTAGGATTCCTTGCCTTGGGGTGGAGCTTAGTCCCAACTCGGGGGTGACCCATTGCTGAGCTGATGAGCAGTGCGGTCTAAGGCTGGGAGGTTCGTGG
>SNQJ01S0027891.1:63039-94678 GCA_010110895.2 Picea sitchensis
TATTTTTATAAATGTTAAAAATTTATATATATATCTTATTTTTTACATTTATAAAAATAACATATAATTATTTTAAGGTTTTAAGTTATTTTAATCAATGCTATTATTATTGTTGTGATGTTATTAGTAATTTGGTTTGTGTTTAATAAAAAAATTTAAAGAAGAAAAAAAATCATTATTTTTTAAAATTTAAAACTATCAAACACAAATACAACAATATGATAATATCTTGATGATTAAAGTTCGCTAAAACTACAACAATATGATAATATCTCGATGATTGAGGTTCGTTAAAACTGGAAATGAGATTTTATTTTTTTTCATAAAACTTTCCACAAATGGAAGAACTATCATATAATTACATGGTTGTCGCATTGAGATTTGGGAGAACACACTCCTGCTGCTGCTTCAGGGGAAGATTGAACATGTGGGTCCTGTTGCTCTACGAAAGTATTGGGGTTTCCTTGAACAGCAATGTCGCCATGAGTAGGGTGAGGAGCAACTACTACTATAGCAGACGCATCTTATCCTCTCATATGGTCAAAATTCATAAAATTTGTATCTGAATTTATTTTGATCTTTCCATGTTTAAATTCAAAAGTTAAAACGGAATCTATACTAACATATGCAAAATCGTGTTCCCAGTAGCGATGAAAAAACCTTAAACCTTACGTTTAGTAATTTTGGTGATCGACCTCCGGCCAAGGGACATTGCCATTTGAAAGAGTCCAACAGTAACCAGCAACGCCAACACAAGTTGGCGTCTCTCCTCCAAATTTCACGTAAATACGAAGATAGTGCTCAGTCAGTCTGCTCAGTCTCTATCCAAATATGACGTGAAATTTGGTTGTCTCCTCCATGGCGTGACAAATCGATGTAAATACGAAGAGAGTCCAATAGCTTTTATAGCTTTACATAGCTTTATGACGTTAGTATTTCTTTCCACCCTTTTGTCGTTAATAATATGATATGATATATCCTCCCTTGCATAGCACTCATGAGTGGGCTTTTAGCCATTAATTTTTATAAAAGTCCAATATACTCCCGAATACATTTTTACATGTTAAAGTCAACTTGCCAACTATGAGTTCGTTGTTAACCATATAAAAACTATAAATTGTCCAATGCAAGCCCATCACTTAACGTTTGCGGCCATGAAAATGTTCCAAAATGCATCTATATCAATAAACTAATTTTGGTTTGGTCAGCATTAGCTTTTCATTAATGCTAACAAATATATATGAATGGAAGGTCGTGTAAGAATTAGCTTTTGTTTAATGCTAAAGAATATATGAATGCAAGGTCGTGTAAGCATTAGCTTTTGTTTAACGCGAACAAATATATATGAATGTTGCGATGTGCACTCAAGCTCAAGCATTAGGCTTATATATGGATGTCGTGTTGTGGTGCACTCAAGCATTATGCTTATATACGGATACTCTAGAAACAAAACTTAAATTAAATTAAAAGTAGTTGAAATGAAAGTAAAATTAAATCACATTTTTTTTATTTATTTTTTAAATGATATCACTATTGTTGAATTCAAAATTAAATAGTTTTAATTTTGAGGAGACAATTCATTAGTTGTCCATGTCGAAGTCAAACATTGGGATCTTAGCAACAAGGAAAAAATTGAACAAAATTTTTATACACTAGCATGAATACATAAAACAAGGTCTAAAGGGTGAGTGCAAACATGACATATTAGGCAATGCAAACATGGAAAAACAACAACCTATTAACTTGGAGAGATGTTTGGAGGCATTTCATAATGAATTTGAATATGGTATAACAAGATAAAATGTAAGAAATTTAATTAACCTATAAAATATATCATTTTCATTTATGCAACCTTTGTATAATTATGTGATATTTAAGTGTTGAGTACCTCGGTTATAAAATTTCCTTAAAAAATACTTACACATTTTTTTTTGGATCACTATTTTTTATTTTATTTTTTGAATTATGAAGAACATAAAAATTAGAATGAACATGTTTTTATTTTANGAATAGAAATATAGGAAGACATTCATAAAGAGGAAAGTTTTGTTGTTTTTGCAACCCTCATACTAAATCTAAATGAAGACAAAGCAAAAAAACACACAATTTGAAATTCTCAAATTTACTAAGAAAATTTTGAATTTAACACACATGTGTGCATTCTAAAATGCATATACATTACTACAAGGTAAACATTTATCATTATAAATTCATAATAGGACTACAAATATGTGGTTTCACTCACAACACTAACACACTAGTTCAACAAAATGAATTTGTTATATTACACAATCTCTCAAAGAAGAATAATTAGAAATAGATCACAAGAGTTTCATTTTAGTTAATCATGTTTAATTTGTTAATCATGTTTGATTTGATATTTTTTATTATTTCATTTGATTTTTTATTTAAATAAATTATGTTGTAGCATAAAATAAATTTTAATAAAATTTATTAAAAATATATTTTCCAAAACTTAAATTAATGTTAATTAGTTAGTAAACTTTTAAAGTTTAAATTAATAATTTATTAATTAAATAGTTTTTATTAAAAATATACTTTCCAAAATTTAAATTAGTATTAATTAGTTAGTAAACTTTTAAAGTTTAAATTAATGATTTATTAATTAAATAGTTTGTTCAAATTTTTAATTTTCTTTCGGTTTTAGTTTTAATTTAACATAATTTTAGGTTTTGTTCAATTTGTTTGAAACCAAAAAAACAGAATACGAGTTTTTTTAAGTATATATTAATTATAAAACATTTTTATACCTTTTAAGTTTTGATTTTTGTTTTAATTTTATGTTTCATTCTTGTTTTAATAATTTATATTCTTTATGTTTGGATATATTAATACTAATAAAGTGTGTTTAGTATGTTAATCCTCTTTAATCCCAACTATTCTTTTCATCTTATTAATCTTTCGACGTTGATCAGCCATAATTATGTGGCTGTACTAGTAAATAACTATAATTTTGAGTTAAGCTAAGTATTACCAACAGGTTGAGTAGTCCCCTCCCCATGGTTTTCAAAACACCAAGGAACCCCGTTATGCACAAAACGATGACACGTGGCAGTTTTAAGAAGTAAACTTTCTGCCTATTTCTGAAGAAATGGAGACTAATACATAAATTCGAAAACATGTTTTTTTTAGAATGACCCAAAGTGGGTGAATGGGGGAAGATTTCAAAAATAATGAATGGTTTGGGAGATTTACTCGTTTTACTAAAGACTTTCCTATATTTCGTGAACCACTGGTTCTCCCAAAAACACCCAATGCCAAATGGGATGCCCGGTCATTCTGGATAGACGAGACAACAAAAGTACTCCAAATTAGAATTTAGTTCAAGAATGTCACGTGGTTTTATAGATAACGATTTTACCTCCAAATCAAATCGCGTGGAAAATTATTAACGATGAATACTGGATGCCAATGGCTATTTTTAGAAACAATTGCATAATCCTATGTATGAACAGAAGATTTGACGAAGATAAAAGAATGGTCAAAAATGTTATTAAGGGATAGGTTACGAAATTTTTGGCAGTAGAGAGTGTGTTCTCTGCAGTGAATCCTATGAGCTATCGTAATTTTCTCTATTATAAAGGATTAATTTATGGATTTATAACTCATTTTTAGTAGAGCCTAATGTTTTTTTTCTATTTTTTTTTGTATTAAGACTCTTAAAATTCACCTTTGTTCTATATTTTAATTTTGTAATTTGTAACAAGATAGAGATAAGTATGTTTTTATGGATTTGATGACATTGTCATATTTTGTAGAAACATGTTCATACATATGCAAGTTATTTTCATTAAGTGTTATGTAGTTGGATTCATAATTTATGGCTATCCATGCACTTTAATTTTTCTTGATTCATTGTCTAATGCCTAGAAAAATCAATATTTCTTTATCTTAGTCATCACAGGGACTTAGTCACTGTTGTGTCTGAGATATATTGTTCTCCTCCTTTCTTCCATATTCCATTATCAACTTTTGTGCTATGTTGAATGAGACTCCATGCCCAATATATTAGGCCTTTGATCTAAGTAATTTGCAGACCTTATTCTAGTAAGCTACCATCTAATTTTGAACCGTGTCTACCCCATGTTATATTATTTATCATTCAAATCTAGCATCCTGAGCTTACTGATTTAGAGTTGTTATTTGGTGACAATGGGTAGACAATTTTCTTATATCTGATGAGGGATCTACCTTTGGGTAGGTTTTGATATGTCTTGGAATTGTTCTTAGGAAACTAGGAACAATATCAAGTTCCTAGGAAACTAGGAATTGTTCCTAGTTTAAGTTCCTAGCAAACTAGGAACAATATGATTTACCTCCCAACATTTTCAAATATATTCCTAAATTCAATGGAGAAGATGATGTTACAACAGAAAAGCACATGGCAACTTTCAAACATTTCATATATTGCTTAGATATTCAAAATGAGGATGTTCACTCAATCTTTGGAAGGATAGGTCATAAGATGGTTTAGAAACTTAGCAACGGATTCCATTGATTCTTGGACTAATTTCCATGAACTTTTCTTGGACAAATGGGCTCAGAGGAAATCCCATCATCAGTATATAACATAGTTTTTTACTATTATATGAAGAAATGATGAAATTGTTACAAATTTCAACAGAAGATTTGGAAATTCATCTCACAATTTTCCTATTGAAATTCATCCTTCTGAAACTACTTCCAAGGTGTACTATACCTTAGCACTTCATCCTGATTTGTCCTTTTGTCTCAGAGAAAGGAATTATCCGACTTTGGAACATATGTTCAATGATGCTGAAGATATTGAAAATAGTTTGTGGGCCTATGGGAAGCTACCTGGTCAAATAAAAAACATGAGTATCTGGATATAGAGGAGCAAGGAAAAGAAGATAAAAAAGACAAACACGATGTGTGTATTTCTTTAATTCATATTACTAAGAAACAAAAAGAATATTTTCATATTTCAAATCAATAACATATCAATGTATCAGAAACCAATTTTTGTATAAAATTTTCAAGTAATTGTCATGACGAGGAAAATGAATTTACTAATGATGAATCTAAACAAGACAGATACTATGGACATATTATGAAAGTGTTCAAGAATATATAGTACTTTTGACTACTTTGGAATATAAAATTCAAGATTTCATTGGGAAGATTGATACCTCTTCTGAGGACAATGATGTTGAGTTACAAATACCTTCTTCTGTTTCAAAAAATATGGCATGTGTTGATGAATTTTTGTATTTTCAAGAAGATCAAGCATAGATTTCTGAATTTCCATACTCTGAGTTTATTTTTGAACACTGTTGTAATGATGAAATTGAGTCAGTAATAGAAAATAGAGAAGATTTTTTCCACAATAGTGAAAAGAAGAAATAATTTTCTGAAATTAACTTTCAAAATGATGCTAGTTCTGAGTATATCCACGAAGAGTTTCAAAAATATATAGTTCCTTCTTTTATTGAACAAAATCAAGAATTTGTTGAACATAATGTTATTTTGTTTATCTTGATATTAATCATGACAATCAAGTATCTACAAAATCTTCAAGAAATCATCATAAAGATATGAACATGCAAACATTTTTAGTTGTAATATCATTATTGTTAGAAATTCTTTTAAAGAGGAAATGCTTCAAAATCTAGTAATCACTTATAAATTAGATTTACAGGATTTATCGCTTCATTCTTTTCCTCTTTATGATGATAAGGAAATATATGAAAGGAGTGAGGAAGACAATGTTTGTAACAAATACTATGTTGTTCAAGGTAGTTTGCATAAAGATTTTGTTCAAGAATAGATTGAAAATGAGCAGATTTTTAAATTTATAGCAATAAGTGATCTTGTATATGATCTATATAAAAATGATTATAATGAATTTCATGAAGACACGTTGATCCATGTTTATGAATACAAAGACCAATATTTCATTGATCAAAATGTTGATTGATATTGTTTTGAAGGATTCTTTGTCCAAAAGTTATTTCAAGAAAGACAAGAGTATGAATTTTGTATGGTTTTTATCAACAAGCAAGAAATTTTTTTAAGATCAATATGTTCAAATATCTACACTAACTCATCACTATATGATGATTATGATGAGAAGTTTCAAACAAAATACTTTTTCTCTTAATTCCTTAGAGCACAAGGCTTGTCATTAGTGAACAAGAATCACTGGAAGAATTCATCCTCATCAAAGAAGTAGAATTCTCAGATCAAAATTTCAGTCATTGGAGCCAAGAAATAATATTTTATGTTTTTTAAGACCCTATAATAGTTTTCCTTGAAGGTTTAAAGGATGTTTTAAGCTTATTACTTTTTTCTCATTGTAAGTATAAGTCTCAATTTCACGGTGAATCCAAACTATCTATACAATTGATTTCTTTTATGGCTAAAACTAAGAGACAAACTCATTCAAGTAGTATATTGCTTGCTTTCTTTCACTAGAAGTCTCATTTCGCATGATCAATATGGATGGTAGGTTTATAATAGGATCTAATTGTACATAAATAATCTTACATTCGAAAATTTACTTCAGTTTTAAGTTTGTGTACACGTTTTGAGTATCAACACAAAATAAAGGCCATTTTTTATAGAAGAGAAGACCATGGTAAGCTTGAGAAATTTGATAACCCGTGGCTTGGACCTTTCAAGATTGCTACAATTCAAGGAAAAAACTCATTCTCCCTTCATAATTTGGATGGTGACTTTCTTGAATTTCCTCCCCCACCATGGTTTTAAAAACACCAAGGAACCCCCTTGCAATGCACATAAATCTGACATGTGGAAGTTTTCAAGTAGTAAACTTCAGACACAATTTTCGAAGAAATGGAGATGAATCTAAAAATTATAAAACATGGGTTTTTTGCAGAGTGACTCAAATTGGATGACACATTCGCAGATTTAAAAAAAAAAATGAATGGTTTGGGATATTTGATCATTTTACTAAACATAATTTTCCTAGATTTCGTGAATGACTAGTTTTCCAAAAAAACACCCAATGCCAAATGGGATGCCTAGTCATTTTGGATAAACGAGACAAAAAAAATACTATAGATCAAAATTTAATTGAATAATGTGATATGGTCTTATTGGAAATAATTTTATATCCAATTCAAATCACATGGAAAATTAATAATGATGAATATTGGATACCAATGTCTATTTTAGAAATAGTTGCACAATCCTAGGTATGAATAGAAGACTTGAACAAGATAAAAGAATGGTCGAAAATGTGAAAAAGTGGGGTGGGTGAGGAAAGTTTTGGTAGCAGAGACTGTGTTCTCTATAGTAAAGTGTGTGGGTTATTGTAATTTTCTCTTATATGAAGGATAAATTTATGGATTCATAAATCATTCTCATCAGAGATTAATGATATCTTTCTATTTTTTTTATTAAGCCTCTTAAAATTCACCTTTGTTCTATATCTTAATTTTGTAATTTGTATCAAGATTGATCAAGATTGAGACGAGAATTTGGTACGACCACTAGTGTTATCAAGTATATTTTTATTGATTTAAATACATTTTCATATTTAGTAGAAACATATTCATACATATGCAAGTTATTTTGATGAATTTTTATGTAGTTGGATTCATAAATTATGCTTAGCCATGCACTTAACTTTTTCTTGATTCATTGTCTAATGCCCAACAAAATCGATATTTCTTCATCTCGGTCATCACAGGGACTTGTTTACTCATTTCTATGTCTGAGAAATATTATTCTCCTCCTTTCTTACATATTCCATCATCAACTTCTATGCTTTGTTGGATCAGACTTCATTCCCAATAGATTAGGCCTCTTATCTAAGGGATTTACAGAACTTATTCCTATCAAATACCATCTAATTTTGACCCCTATATAATATTATTTAGCATTCAAATATTCCATCCCGAGCTTAATGATTGAGAGTTGTTGCTTGATGATACTAGGACGCCAGTTTTCATATATCTAATGAGGGATTCTCCTCTGGTCCAAGAGCCAACTTATGGCTTAAAGTAGTTTTTGATATGTCTTGGCATTGTTCCTAAGCATCCATGAACAATATCAAGTTACAATAGACCATAAGGATAACACTCTCTAATGAAGGTTTTTATGGAACCTCCCTGAAACATTTATCCCTTCCCTGTTTACAGTGGAGGTGGGCATCCAGAGGATTTTGCAGAGGTTTTTTTACTAGTGCACATGTAAGTTACATATGCACCGGTGCACAAAGAATGTCCCGATGCTTAAATTTTCAAAATCATTGTCATAAGTTATGATAAAAATAACAAGAAACGATCAAAGTGCACCGGTGTCATTGAATCTTACAAACCGATGCATATCATTGTCATCAGTAAAACTGCGGTAGGTAAATAAAAATATTTTGAAAATGTGAGTTTTCACAATTAGTCATAATGTTAGAATATATTTTGGATAAAAAATTTGTGTGTGGTTTTGAAACGTTTCAAAACCAGGCACATAGTTTTTATCCAAAGGATCTTCTAACATTGAAAAAAATTCACCAAACCAATTTGCATTCTTACACATCATCATGTGCATCTAAACTCTCAATCAAGCACCATTTCTCACTATCCATCATGTAACATCTCGCTCTTGTGCACACCTGATTTGACTTATTCTTTGAGGACACTTACGTGCAAGTGATCCTGTTCATGATATGATTGATTGTTTCACTTATGGATTATGATGATGTTGTGGATATGATGATATGTTATTTTATTATATATGTGTCGATAGGTGATATTGATTGGTTTCTCCTGAGTGTGGAGGACTCTGGACTGATTGAGGATGCTGATGGAATCGATGGACCTCCTTGGACTTTGGATCGAGTCAAGGAGTGGACTGTTTATGGTTTAAGTTTTTTTATTATTGCATATGTGACATATGACTGGTAAATTATGATGTTGATTTTGGATCATTCTCATGTTTCGTTGATGGATGCAGGCTGATGATAGATTGCTAATCAGAATAACATTTGGAGTAAAGGGGTCATGCATGAGAACCAGAGATATTGAGGGAGAGGTGTGGCAACAACCCTAATAAAACCTACTAGCACTCTCATCGTGGCTCGAACTGTAAGTTAATGATTACCTAGTTTGAGTGATGATGTCGTGAGGTAAGATTGTGATAATATCTCATGATGATTCTAAGGGGCACACAATAAGGTAGGTTCCTTATTCCTTAGAGTCCCTTAGTCTCCCACAAGTCACCTAATGTAGTATTGACTCCAAGGGTTTGACTTCTACCAAAATCATTCAAAAGGCTTGTGGTACCCTTGGAGAACATAGCGTGTCTTGAAGGACATGTCGCATAAATGAAACATGAATGCAAGAGAGTGGCGCCCTTGGAGCACGTAGTGTGTCTTGAAGGGCATCTCATGGTTTTAACACATGTGAGTCAATGAATCTAGGTACCTAGAAAAAAATATCTCATTTTAACTTGGTCATCCTTAAGATAATTGTTGCACAAGTAAAGTTTAATAATTATAAAATTTTCGTTAAAAACAATTCTTGTTGAGCCTAAAGAATTTAAAGCCTAGGTCTAAGTAGGTCTTGGGAGCTAAAATTTAATTAAGCAAGTAATAAAGGGGGGGATGAAGAAAATGGGGGTGAAAATTAAATAAATAAATAAATAATTTAATGAAGAATTAAATTATTTAAAATATTAATTGTTGGCTAAGTAAAAAACTTGATAATTTAGAACTTAGACCAAAAAGGGGAAACTTAAATACAAAAGGAATGTGAAACATAGAAGGGAATCTAGTCTAGAGAAGTTTCTAATTTCGAACTCAACAAGGCTTTAAGAAAGGTGTCAGTCATTAAGGGAATGTAAGGGAAGAAAGAGACATCGAGTTGTGTTTTTAGGAATGATTTTAGGAGGGTGAGGGAAATTGGAATTTTAAATTAAGTAATTAAATAAATTTCTGGTGCAACTAAGGGATCAGGGGACAAGTGTACAGGGGAGAATTTTCCTAATGATAAATTAATAAAAATAATTCAATGTGCAATTGGAAACAAGTAACTAAGAAAACTCTATAAAATAAATGGAAGAAAGGGGGAAGGGATCACATCTGGTAGGCGAAACCTTACGCTGCCGATATTTTTCTTGACTGATTTTTATCATGGGAGTTGGGATGCCGAGCTTGGATAAAGAGTGGTAGCTCGACCTTCCAAGGTGAGATGGGAGCTAGGTTTCTCTGATTTGTTTGCGTGGCCCCTTTGCAGCTCGGGGGGGATCAAGGGGAAGAAGGGTATCCTTAGCATTGGCTTGGAGGTACCAGTGAGGTCTCAACAATTAACAAGTGGGAGAGAGGAGGATCTCCATCAATCGAAGGACATCAACAAGCCAACGCCGGTTACGGTAATCCTGTTTAATATGTCAAGAGTATTAAAATTTAATTTCGTCCTTGAATGTTTGTGGCTTCAGATAAAATTTCATTGCATTGAGTTTTCTTGTAATGTATTGCTACGGTGATTGTATCATTTAGTTTGCAAATCTTGGTTTATAATGTTAGTATGATATAAGTAAAAGAAAAACTATTCTAGATATGTATACACTTATATGGGGTATTCTCATCGTTTGATTGCGTTATTCTCTGCATCTCTTTTTGGTGTAAAAATTTCCCAACACTCTTGTCGCATGTTCTCTGCGTTTGGAAGACTCCTCATTACAATGCCCATATCCCCCTTTTTCCTAGTGCATTCTTATTTCATCGCTCATCCATTTATGCTTCCTGACACAACAAAATTTTACCTTCTTTCAACGATTTTTCTTCCTCTTGCTCAACAAATTTTAGTCCCCAGCCTACAAAGTCTTTCACATCCCAACTCACACTTGATTACTGGAGGAGAACCAAGTGCCTATCGAAACCCCCTCCACTCTCCAGTGCAGTCCAAAAATACGAATCTATTGCAAGAGGAACATGCTTCCTAAGGTAATCATAAGTTCCTCTCCTCCTTAAGGGTATCTCATTAGTTTTGTCGGTGAGGTGATACCTTAGTTAGACACTTCTTTTTTGAATGGTCCTGAAGCAACTGACAGTAAACTGAACTGTGTAGTATATAATGGTGGGGATGATCATAAATCAATCGCGATGGGACTTGACCTCCAAGCTACGCATAACCATTGGAACGATGATCTTCCCATGGTATGTATCTAGGTTCCGACCAGACTGATTCACTTAATTGCTCCTCGCTCGAATGGTGATCCTGAACCTCCTTCCCGACATTTGATTGCTCGACTATTGATTTTGTTCTTCATAGACCCCTAAAAACTCTGCATTGATTTGTTGTTAAATAAAGGAAACCGTGCGAGTTGTAACCCCCTATTCTCTGCATTTTAGTAAACAAACTATTTTTTTCTCCTCTTCATTGCATGACGGATTTCCAGGAAAGATCCTCTCTACTTTTTGTTGAACGATCTACGTTTTCTCCTCTTCCTTGCATGGTGAGTTGCCAGGAAAACCCTCTCTTCATTGTTGAAACTAGATTTCGATTTCATCCCTTGAAGTCTCTTCTTGTGAGAAGGATGTCTTGACAGTTTTGTTTCCGGATGTTCCTATCTGACGTTCTCTTGAAGAATTCTCTGTGAGTTTTGGCACATAAATCCTCCCACCGCGTTAATACCGCCTGGCTACATCCCCAACAACACTGATTTGGTAAATCAACCTTTCAGTGAATTTAAATCCCTATCCTTCACCAGGGATGATTTTAAGGATGGAAAATTATTTTAAAATGTAGAAAACTTGGCGAATCTTACTAATTCTTTATATGCCAACTATAAATGTTTGGCGATATGTTTTTTAAAATATTCAAATTTCTAAGGATTTTATATAGTTTGTATAAAATTCTGGCAATTTTTAAGGTAAAATAATTTTATCCTGTAAAATTTGGGCGAATCATTTTTAGAATAACGAATCTTGTTTTGGGAAAAACCATGGAAAATTAGCCCATGAGCGAAATTTAGCCCCTAAAATCATCTGTGTCCTTCACTAGATACTTTCTCAACTATGTTAGTAGACCTGTTCGATTTGTTTTGGGAGCAGTCTCTTGTGGAACCTTCCCATGGAGGTAAGAGGACTTTATTCCTTTGTCTCTTGAGCATAGAAACACGTACAAAGGGGGATTACGAATTATTATCTTGGGGATTTCTACTTAGTTCTCATGTTCTTGTGAGATAGTGGATTGGGACAAGCTTTCTCTAAGATGGGAAAGACACTTACTGAAATTAGACAGAAGGATAGCAACCCTGATAAGCCAATGCCTCATCTGTTTATCCTTCCAAACCCTTCCATCTCAATACTGTCTCCTGTATATAAACCTTCTGAGACAGTGATCCAAAAAAGATTCCCTCACCATTTTCCTTCAGAAGAAAAACCAGAGTCATCCACCAAAGAACATCATTCTCTGGTTACTATCCAAAATCCTGCATATGAAAACCTTCCACATCATACTAGTAGACCATCAGCCCCAGATCTGATAGGTAAATGAAGACTGCCTGAATCACAGACATTTGTTGAAGATTGGTTTCAGGAATGGAACATTGACAACCTGTCAATTGCCCAAATTAGACAAATGATAGACAGGATGTATGAGTCTTACAAAACTATGTGCATGAAAGGAAAAATAGAAGTAGAAGCATGTAAGTCCATTATTCAATGCTTCTCAGGCACTCTCAACAAATAGTGGGAAGTTATTTATTCTCCTGTCATGATTGCAAAAATGGAAGTTGAAGTCCTCATAGATGAACAAGGAGATATTGTTTATCATACTGATGGAACTCCCCACAATAATATGATTGGTTCTCTAACCACTGCAATCCTTGAGCACTGGTGTGGAACTGAGTCTAAATTAGCTGATAAATATGAGCTAATTCTTATGAATATGAAATGTAGGAAAATGTCTGAGTATGAAGAATTCCATAAAGACTGGACTCAAAGAATATTTGAAGTCCAGGATAGCCAAAATCTTCAGTGGAAACAGGTATACTTGGCAGCTATACCAAGTAAGTTTGTGGAATATTTAAAGATGCAGGAAGTATTCAAACTTCCCTACGAAATGTATACTTGGGGGGAAATATATTCTTTAATCACCAAAGCCTTGATCGGACTATGTGTAAATATGAAAGTCCAAAACTCTGTATCTAAGTTATCCTACCTTCCTGACCAAAAATCTATCTGTGAAATGTATGGCTTATATATCACAGGTCCTGTTAGAAAGAGAAAGAAAAAGAAAAAAGAAGTCAAAGAAGAAAAAGGGAAGAAGCCTAAATACAAATACATATACAAGCCTAGAACCCACTATTATGAGCATGAGGACATAAAACTGAAAACCCATTCCTATCAAGCTAAACAACAAATCCAATGTTGGATATGTGGGAAACCTGGACACATGGCACATAATTGTTCAGACAATATAGCCTCTGGAAAATCGAAGGGAAAATTCTCAGAACAAAAGGCTAAAGAAGCACAAGAACATAAACAGTTGGCTCTAAAAGCATATTGTAACAGATGTGGAGCCAATGATCATGAAACAAATTAGTGTACTTACCATCCCTTCCCTAAAAGAGAAGAAGTTCATCTTCTTCAAGAAGCATGTTGTTCAAAGTCTGATAATACTTCTAAGTTTCATTATAGCTCAGAAGAATAAATTTTGATTAATCAGGACTACAATTGCAGAAATCCAAATTTATGTTCTTGCAAAAGTGATACAGGCAGTTCTGAAACTGAATTAGAACCAGAAATCAAAAGAAAATTAAATTTTTTTATGTTCCATAACACAGGAGATCAACAAGCACAAATGTTGGCTCAAATCAAAGCCTTGCCTGAAGGTGAAATGAAAAATTCACTTCTTGATACTTTTGTAAAAACTGTTAAAACTAACCAGAGGAATAAAACTATTGAATTTTCTAAAAGAAAACCTTTGTTCATTGATGCCTCTTATGACAGAAATACCAAGACTTTTATCATATTCAACAGAGAGGAAAAATTGCAAAACACCTCTATGACTGATCTAGCTAAGGAAGTACTTCTTTTGAAAAAAGAAGTTTCTGAATTAAAAGGAAAAATCAAAAGGATGGAGGAAGAAGTTGAATATAGCTTCAAAATTGACTCCTAGGCTAGACAGGAAATCAGAGAAACTAAAGAAAGATTGGACTCAATACCTCCCCCATTAGAATATGCCCCTTTTGAGAGTCCAAAATCAGTTGTACAAGGGAAAACAATTGCCCATATGCAAGGGCTAACAGCCATGAAAATCATGCCCATCAAATTTCAAAAGTACCAAGTAAGAATCAAGTTAGAAATAAATGAAGAAATATTTAAGTTAAATGAACTATTAGATACTGGTTCAGATATGAATTTGGTGCATAAAGACTTGATTCCTGCAAAATATTGGCTTCCCAATAATTATTCTGCTATAGGACTGAGAAATGTAAATACTAATATGTATTATGAGATTCCTAAAGGCATCCTGCTGTTTAATGAATATGCTTTAGGAATGAAATATTTTTGAACAGATCTACCAGTGGAATGTATCCTTGGCACACCATTTCTCTCTGTAGTAGAACCCCGTGGTTCTTATCAAAGATCTACAGGTGAACCAGGATATTTTATCACTCTGCCTGGTATTGAAGGTCATCCTCCCAAAAGAATAGAATTACCATTTATATCAGAAACTCATGCTCAAATTGCCTACTGCTCTAAAAATATGGTGATTATAAGTACCTAGGATGACTACAGAAATGGACCAGCGACACATTATCTGGATGAAAATACACCATGGGAAACATACAAGGAAAATTGGGTTCCAAATTGGCAATTAATATCTTCAGAAGCAATCGAGTTTGGATTGTCAAGATTCTCAAGAAATACCAGTATCCATGTAATACCTCCTCAGCATATTATTGGACGAGTGCATTATGCATCCACAATTGCTGCCAGACAAAAGATGGTAGAAATGGGAGACCATAACAGAATTAGATCTGCTAATAGAGAATGGTTCTGCCAATGAACTCAGATCTGGCAAGAAACTCCAGACTGGAATTTTTTTCAGATAAACAGAATGAGGACTCTGGCCAAATCAAGATCCACATGAAAGGTTATTTGAAATAAACTATTCTCAATACAAAGCCATGTGGTATAATGTTTGTCTATGGACAGATAGATACACATATTATTATTGTATGATTAAATTCTCTGTGCCTTTTATTACATCACCTGAACTTGATTGGCTAATGGATTGGTGGAAGAATTTTGGGCTACAGCTAAGCGGAATTCATCCTGATGTTACTGAAACAGCCCGGATCTTTTTATTTTCAAACAAAAGACTCCAAACTATCCATGATCTCTATTCTGAAGAAGAATATAAAATGCTCTTTATTAGAGAAAGGAACCCATGGATTATTAGAACCATGTATGTTCTCCAACAAGATGAAGACAGTGACAAGGATCCAGAATTATATAGAGAAGTGTATACTCAACACTGGGACCCTTACCAATTCCGTCACTTCCATGATCATCCAGTAGAATGATGATAGTCGGTTTTCGTGGGTTGACGTGACCAACCTCCACAGTGTAATCACATGTATTCATGTCTAAATGACCGACAGTGGTGTCATTCGGGTTTAGTGGGTTACTGTAATCAACATCCACTGTGTAATTATTATCCTCTTGTAATAATTAGCATCTCGGAAACTCAGAACACTTCTCCTACTTCTAGCGTGGTTTGAACCGCATTTCCGAGATTCTCTTCTTTATGTCATGTTTTGTCTCTCCTCTGATCAGAGAATCTTTCATGACCACCCTGACAGACTTACTATTCCATATACTTTCGGTTGATACGAAATAAATCTTATGATTGGGTCGGAGATTCTTGCACGAATACATCCGCCAAATCCATAAAGTAAGATCTAGTGGACGACATGTAGGTCCATTTGTCTATTCGAGTCTTTTCTTCATAATGACTCTTCCTTCACAAATTTGTATAAATGAAGGATGAGAGCTCATCCTCGAGCAGGGTTTTCATAGAGAGTTTGAGTTTAGTCAGTCCAAGTCTCTAAGCTTCCCTTCTGTATGAAGCTTCGTGTCATTCTCTGAGTCTGTAAGTAAGTTGTGAGTGTGAGCGAATACGAGCATCCTGCTCTTGCTCTGTGCATCCTGCACAAGGTTGTAATACCCTGGCATTTCATGCTCTGATTTTAATATAAAGAAGTCTTCCGCATATGTGTTTATCTCTGAAATTTGGTCATTGTCTCTGTAACATCTGCGCGTTGTGATTTTGTTTATTTACCTGTATTTGCAATTGGTGTTCCTTCATACTGTTTGTTGAAGCTCACTCATTTGGAGATAAGGTTCACTCGTGGTTGGTGTAAAGTGTCTGCCAAGCACTGGCAGTAAGTCCCGCGAGGGCAAGGAGGCTGCTATAGGGCAGTGGTAGGTGCAGAGAGGTGCTGAAAACCAGCTAGAGGGTTCACATAAGGCCGCAAAAGCTTGGTGGAGTCCAAGTGGTGGGGTACAGTAAGCGGACAGAGTAAAGCGGTTAACCCGACGATATTGGTTCTGCCAAGAGTAGCAGAAATCAGAAGTCCATATGACAAAAGGAAGCCGCGCATGAGACAAGTCAATCGTCAAGCTTCAAATCTCTGACAGAGGAAGCCTCTAACAAGGTACAAGCTTACATAAATACAACAATATGATAATATCTCGATAATTAAAGTTGGCTAAATCTAGAGTTTTTTTTTTTTTTCATAAAACTTTTCACAAATGGAACAACTACTATCAGATAATTATATGATAATCTTTTGATGATTAAGGTTTGCTACAACTAGAATTGAGATTTTATTTTTTTTCATAAAACTTTTCACAAATGGAGCAACTATCATATAATTACATGGTTGTCGCATTGAGATTTGGGAGAACACACTCCTGCTGCTGCTTCAGCGGAAGATTGAACATGTGGGTCCTGTTGCTCTACGAAAGTATTGGGTTTTCCTTGAACAGCAATGTCGCCATGAGTAGGGTGAGGAGCAACTACTACTAGAGCAGACGCATCTTATCCTCTCATATGGTCAAAATTCATAAAATTTGTATCTGAATTTATTTAGATCTTTCCATGTTTAAATTCAAAAGTTAAAACGGAATCTATACTAACATATGCAAAATCGTGTTCGCAGTAATTTTACGTTTAGTAATTTTGGTCATCGACCTCCGGCCAAAACCTTAAACCTTACGTTTAGTAATTTTGGTCATCGACCTCCGGCCAAGGGACGTTGCCATTTGAAAGAGTCCAACAGTAACCAGCAACGCCAACACAAGTTGGCGTCTCTATCCAAATACGCCGTGAAATTTGGTCTTCTGCAAATTTCACGTAAATACGAAGATAGTCCTCAGTCTGTCTGCTCAGTCTCTATACAAATATGACGTGAAATTTGGTTGTCTCCTCCATGGCGTCAAAAATCCATGTAAATACGAAGAGAGTCCAATAGCATTTATAGCTTTACATAGCTTTATGACGTTAGTATTTCCTTCCACCCTTTTCTCGTTAATAATATGATATGAAATATCCTCCCTTGCATAGCACTCATGCGTGGGCTTTTAGCTACTAATTTTTATAAAAGTCCAATATACGCCCGAATAAATTTTTACATGTTAAAGTTAACTTGCTAAGTAAGAGTTCGTTGTTAACGATAGAAAAATTATAAATTGTCCCATGCAAGCACATCACTTAACTTTTGCGGCCATGAAAATGTAAACTAATTTTGGTTTGGTCAGCATTAGCTTTTCTTTAATGCTAACAAATATATATGAATGGAAGGTCGTGTAAGAATAAGCTTTTGTTTAATGCTAAAGAATATATGAATGCAAGGTCGTGTAAGCATTAGCTTTTGTTTAATGCGAACGAATATATATGAATGTTGTGCAATGGTGCACTCAAGCTCAAGCATTATGCTTATATATGGATGTCGTGTTGGGGTGCACTCAAGCATTATGCTTATATATGGATACTCTAGAAACAAAACTTAAATTAAATTAAAAAACTTAAATTAAATTAAAGGTAGTTGAAATGAAAGTAAAATTAAATCACAACTTTACTTATGATATTATCATTGTTGAACTCAAAATTAAAGAGTTTGAGAAGAAAATTCATTAGTTGTCCATGCTGAAGTTAAACATTGAGATCTTATCAACAATGAAAAAATTGAACAAGATTTTTATACATTACTAAAATGCATTCTAAAATGCATGTACATTACTACAAGGTAAATATTTATCATTATAAATTCATAATAAGACTACAAATATGTGGTTTCACTCACAACACTAACACACTAATTCAACAAAATGAATTTGTTATATTACACAATCTCTCTCAAAGAAACAACACTAACACACTAATTCAACAAAATGAATTTGTTATATTACACAATCTCTCTCAAAGAAGAATAATTAGAAATAGATCACAAGAGTTTGATTTTAGTTAATCATGTTTGATTTGATATTTTTGTGATCATTTCATTTGATTTTTTATTTAAATAAATTATGTTGTAGTATGAAATAAATTTTAATAAAATTTATTAAAAATATATTTTCCAAAACATAAATTAGTGTTAATTAGTTAGTAAACTTTTAAAATTTAAATTAATAGTTTATTAGTTAAATAAATTTTATTAAAAATATATATTTCAAAATTTAAATTAGTATTAATTAGTTAGTAAACTTTTAAAGTTTAAATTAATGATTTATTGATTAAATAGTTTGTTCAAATTTTTAATTTTCTTTTAGAAATAAATCACAAGAGTTAGATTTTAGTTAATCATATTTGATTTGATATTTTTGTGATCATTTGATTTGATTTTTTATTTAAATAAATTATGTTGTAGCATGAAATAAATTTTAATAAAATTTATTAAAAATATATTTTCCAAAACTTAAATTAGTGTTAATTAGTTAGTTAACTTTTAAAGTTTAAATTAATAATTTATTAGTTAAATAAATTTTATTAAAAATATATTTTCCAAAATTTAAATTAGTATTAATTAGTTAGTAAACTTTTAAAGTTTAAATTAATAATTTATTAATTAAATAGTTTGTTGAAATTTTTAATTTTCTTTCAGTTTTAATTTAACATAATTTTAGGTTTTGTTCAATTTGTTTTAAACCAAAAAAACAGAATACAAGTTTTTTTTAGTATATATTATTTATAAAACATTTTTATACATTTTAAATTTTGATTTCTGTTTTAATTTTATGTTTCATTCTTGTTTTAATAATTTATGTTATTTATGTTTGATATATTAATACAAATGAAGTGTGTTTAGTATGTTAATCCTCTTTAGCCCCAACGTTGATGTTTAAATGAAGTGTGTTTAGTATGTTAATCCTCTTTAGCCCCAACGTTGATGTTTAATAAATAACTATAGTTTTGAGTTAAGCTAAGTGTTACCAACAGGCAGGTTGAGTAGCCCCCCTCCCCATGGTTTTCAAAACACCAAGGGACCCCGTTATGCACAAAACGATGACACGTGGCAGTTTTTTAAGAAGTAAACTTTCTGCCTATTTCCGAAGAAATGGAGACGAATACATAAATTCTAAAACATGTTTTTTTTAGAATGACCCAAAGTGGGTGAATGGGGGAAGATTTCAAAAATAATGAATGGTTTGGGAGATTTACTCGTTTTACTAAACGCTTTCCTATATTTCGTGAACCACGGTTTTCCCAAAAACACCCAATGCCAAATGGGATGCCCGGTCATTCTGGATAGACGAGACAACAAAAATACTCCAAAATAGAATTTAGTTCAACATTTGACCAAGATATAAGAATGGTAAAAAATGTTATTAAGGGCTAGGTTACGAAATTTTTGGCAGTAGAGAATGTGAATCCTATGAGCTATTGTAATTTTCTCTATTATGAAGGATTAATTTATGGATTTATAACTCATTTTTAGTAAAGCCTAATGTTTCCTTTCTATTTTTGTATTAAGATTGTTAAAATTCAACTTTGTTCTATATTTTAATTTTGTAATTTGTAATAAGATTGATTAAGATAGAGATATGAATTTGGTACGATCACCACTGTTGTTAAGTATGTTTTTATTGATTTGATAACATTGTCATATTTTGTAGAAACATGTTTATACATATGCAAGTTATATTCATTAAGTGTTATGTAGTTGGATTCATAATTTATGCCTATCCATGCAGTTTACTTTTTCTTGATTCATTGTCTAATGCCTAGAAAAATCAATATTTCTTCATCTCAGTCATCACAGGGACTTATCCACTGCTGTGTCTGAGATATATTGTTCTCCACCTTTCTTCCATATTCCATTATCAAATTTTGTGCTATGTTGAATGAGACTCCATGCCCAATATATTAGGCCTTTGATCTAAGTGATTTGCAGACCTTATTCCAGTAAGCTACAATCTAATTTTGAACCCTGTCTACCCAATGTTATAGTATTTATCATTCAAATCTAGCATCCTGAGCTTAATGATTCAGAGTTGTTATTTGGTGACAATGGGTAGACAATTTTCTTATATCTGATGAGGGATCCACCTTTGGGTAGGTTTTGATATGTCTTGGAATTGCTCCTAAGAAACTAGGAACAATATCAAGCTCCTAGGAAACTAGGAATTGTTCCTAGTTTAAGTTCCTAGGAAACTAGGAACAATATGATTTACCTCCAAAAATTTTCAAATATATTCCTAAATTCAATGGAGAAGATGATGTTACAACAGAAAAGCACATGGCGACTTTCAAACATTTCATATATTTCTTAGATATTCAAAATGAGGATGTTCACTCAATCTTTGGAAGGATAGGTCATAAGATGGTTTAGAAACTTAGCAACCGATTCCATTGGTTCTTGGACTAATTTCCATGAACTTTTCTTGGACAAATGGGCTGAGAGGAAATCCCATCATCAGTATATAACATAGTTTTTTACTATTATACGAAGAAATGATGAAATTGTTACAAATTTCAACAAAAGATTTGGAAATTCATCTCACAATTTTCCTGTTGAAATTCATCCTTTTGAAACTACTTCCAAGGTGTACTATACCTTAGCACTTCATCCTGATTTGTCCTTTTGTCTCAGAGAAAGGAATTATCCGACTTTGGAACATATGTTCAATGATGCTGGAGATATTGAAAATAGTTTATGGGCCTATGGGAAGCTACCTGGTCAAATAAAAAACATGAGTATCTAGATACAGAGGAGCAAAGAAAAGAAGATGAAAAAGACAAACACGATGTGTGTATTTCTTTAATTCATATTACCAAGAAACAAAAATATTATTTTCATATTTCAAATCAGTAACATATTAATGTCTCGGAAACCAATTTTTGTATAAAATTTTCAAGTAATTGTCATGACAAGGAAAATGAATTTACTAATGATGAATCTAAACAAGACAGATACTATGGAAATATTATGAAAATATTCAAGAATATATAGTACTTGTGTCTACTTTGGAATATAAAATTCAAGATTTCATTTGGAAGATTGATACCTCTTCTGAGGACAATGATGTTGATTTACAAATACCTTCTTTTGTTTCAAAAAATATGGTATGTGTTGATGAAATTTTGTATTTTCAAGAAGATCAAGGATAGATTTCTGAATTTCCATACACTGAGTTTATTTTTGAACACTGTTGTAATGATGAAATTGAGTCAGCGATAGAACATACAGAAGATTTTTTCCACAATAGTGAAGAGGAGAAAGAATTTTATGAAATTAACTTTCAAAATGATGCCAGCTCTGAGTATATCCACGAAGAGTTTCAAGAATATATAGTTCCTTCTTTTATTGAACAAATCAAGAATTTGTTGAACATAATGTTATTTTTTTTTTATCTTGAGATTAATCATGACAATCAAGTATCTACAAAATCTTCAAGAAATCATCATAAAGATATGAACATGCAAACATTTTTAGTTGTAATATCATTATTGTTAGAATTTTTTTAAAAGAGGAAGTGCTTCAAAATCTAGTAATCACTTATAAATTAGATTTACACAATTTATTGCTTCATTATTTTCTTCTTTATGATGATAGGGAAATATATGAAACGAGTGAGGAAGATAATGTTTGTAACAAATATTATGTTGTTCAAGGTAATTTGCATAAAGATTTTGTTCAAGAATAGATTGAAAATGAGCAGATTTTTAAATTTATATCAATAAGTGAGCTTGTATATGATCTATATAAAAATGATTACAATGAATTTCATGAAGACACATTGATCCATGTTTATGAATACAAAGACCAATATTTCATTGATAAAAACGTTGCTTGATATTGTTTTGAAGGATTCTTTGTCCAAAAGTTATTTCAAGAAAGACAAGAGTATGAATTTTGTATGGTTTTTATCAACAAGCAAGAAATTTTTTTAAGATCAATATGTTCAAATATCTACACTAACTCATCACTATATGATGATTATGATGAGAAGTTTCAAACAAAATAATTTTTCTCTTAATTCCTTAGAGCAGAAGGCTTGTCATTAGTGAACAAGAATCACTGGAAGAATTCATCCTCATCAAAGAAGTAGAATTTTCATATCAGAATTTCAGTCATTTGATTCAAGAAATAATATTTTATGTTTTTGAAGACCCTATAATAGTTTTCCTTGAAGGTTTAAAGGATGTTTTAAGCTTATTAATTTTTTCTCATTGTAAGTATAAGTCTCAATTTCATGGTGAATCCAAACTATCTATACAATTGATTTCTTTTATGGCTAAAACTAAGAGACAAAGTCATTCAAGTAGTATATTGCTTTCTTGCTTTCACTTGAAGTATCATTTCACATGATCAATATGGATGGTATATTTATAATAGGATCTAATTGTACATAAATAATCTTACATTCAAAAATTTACTTCAGTTTTAAGTTTGTGTACATGTTTTGAGTATCAGCACAAAATAAAGGCCATTTTTTATAGAAGAGAAGACCATGGTAAGCTTGAGAAATTTGATAACCCATGGGTTGGACCTTTCAAGATTGCTACAATTGAAGGAAACAACTCATTCTCCCTTCATAATTTGCATGGTGACTTTCTTGAATTTCCTCCCCCACCATGGTTTTAAAAACACTAAGGGACCCTCTTGCAATGCACATAAATCCAACATGTGTAACTTTTCAAGTAGTAAAATTTCGACACGATTTTCAAAGAAATGGAGATGAGTCTGAAAATTATAAAACATGGGTTTTTTGCAGAATGACTCAAATTGGATGACACGTTCATAGATTTAATAAAAAAACGAATAGTTTGGGAGATTTGGTCATTTTACTAAACAAAATTTTCCTAGATTTCATGAACGACTAGTTTTCCAAAAAAACACCCAATGCCAAATGGGATGCCTAGTCATTTGGGATAGACGAGACAAAAAAATACTATAGATCGAAATTTAATTGAATAATGCGAGATGGTTTTATTGTAAATTGTTTTATATCCAAATCAAATCACATGGAAAATTAATAATGATGAATATTGGATGCCAATGTCTATTTTAGAAACAGTTGCACAATCCTAGGTATGAATAGAAGATTTGACAAACATAAAAGAATGGTCGAAAATGTGAAAAAGTTGGGTGGGTGAGGAAATTTTTGGTAGCAGAGATTGTGTTCTCTATAGTGAAGTGTGTGGGCTATTGTAATTTTCTCTTATATGAAGGATAAATTTATGGATTCATAAATCATTCTCATCAAAGCTTAATGATTTCTTTTTATTTTTTTTATTAACCCTCTTAAAATTCACCTTTGTTCTATATCTTAATTTTGTAATTTGTATCAAGATTGATCAAGATTGAGACGATAATTTGGTACGACCACCAGTGTTATCAAGTATCTTTTTATTGATTTAATGACATTTTCATATTCAATAGAAACATATTCATACAAATGCAAGTTATTTTGATTAAGTTTTATGTAGTAGGATTCATAAATTATGCTTAGCCGTGCACTTAACTTTTGCTTGATTCATTGTCTAATGCCCAACAAAATTGATATTTCTTCATGTCGATCATCACAGGGACTTGTTTACTCATTTCTATGTCTGAGATATATTATTCTCCTCCTTTCTTACATATTCCATTATCAGCTTCTATGCTTTGTTGGATCAAACTTCATTCCCAATAGATTATGCCTCTTATCTAAGGGATTTACAAAACTTATTCCTATCAAATACCATCTAATTTTGAACCCTATATAATATTATTTAGCATTCAAATATTTAATCCTGAGCTTAATGATTGAGAGTTGTTTCTTGATGATACTGGGACGCCATTTTTCTTATATCTAATGAGGGATTCCCCTCTGGTCTAAGAGCCAACTTATGGCTTAAAGTAGTTTTTGATATGTCTTGGAATTGTTCCTAAGCATCCATGAACAATATTAAGTTACAATAGAATACAAGGAGAACACTTTATAATGAAGGTTTTTACGAAACCTCCCTGAAACATTTATCCCTTCCCTGTTTACAATGGAGGTGGGCATCCAGAGGATTCTGTGGAGGTTTTTTTACTAGTGCACATGTAAGTTACATATGCACCGGTGCACAAAGAATGCCCCGATGCTTAAATTTTCAAAATCATTGTCATAAGTTATAATAAAAATAACAAGAAATGATCAAAGTGCACTGGTGTCGTTGAATCTTACAAACCAATGCATATCATTGTCATCGGTAAAATTGTGGTAGGTAAATAAAAATATTTTGAGAATGCGAGTTTTCACAATTAGTCATAATGTTTGAATATATTTTGGATAAAAAATTTGTGCGTGGTTTTGAAATGTTTCAAAACCACGCACATAGTTTTTATCCAAAGGATATTCTAACATTGAAAAAAATTCACCAAAACAATTTTCAATCTTACACATCATCATGTGCATCTAAACTCTCAATCAAGTACCATTTCTCACTATCCATCATGTAACATCCCACTCTTGTGCACAATTGATTTGACTTATTCTTTGAGGACACTTACATGCAAGTGATCCGGTTCATGATATGATTGGTTGTTTCACTTATGGATTATGATGATGTTGTGGACATGATGATATGTTATTTTATTATATATGTGTCGATATGTGCTATTGACTGGTTTCTCCTGAGTGTAGAGGACTCTGGACCGATTGAGGATGTCGATGGAATCGATGGACCTCCTTGGACTCTGGATCGAGTCAAGGAGTGGATTGTTTATGGTTTAAGTGTGTTTTTTATTGCATATGTGACATATAGCTGGTAAATTATGATGTTGATTTTGGATCGTTTGCATGTTTCCATGATGGATGCAGGCTGATGATAGCTTGCTAATCAGAATCACATATGGAGTAAAGGGGTCATGCATGAAAACCAGAGATATTGAGGGAGAGGTGTGGGAACAACCCTAATAAAACCTACTAGCACTCTCGTTGTGGCTCGAGCTGTAAGTTAATGTTTACCTAGTTCGAGTGATGATGCTGTGAGGGAAGATTGTGACAATATCTCATGATGATTCTAAGGGGCACGCAATATTACATGGTCCTTATTCCCTAGAGTCCCTTAGTCTCCCACAAGTCACCTAATGTAGTATTGACTCTAGGGGTTTGACTTCTACCAAAATCATTCAAAAGGTGTGTGGTATCCTTGGAGAACATAGCGTGTCTTGAAGAGCATGTCACATAAATGAAACATGAATGCAGGAGAGTGGCGCCCTTGGAGCACGTAGTGTGTATTGAAGGGAATCTCACGGTTTTAACACACGTGAGTCAATGAACCTAGGTACCTAGAAAACAATATCTCATTTTAACCTAGTCAGCCTTAAGATAGTTGTTGCACGAGAAAAGTTTAATAATTATAAAATTTCCGTTAAAAACAATTCTTGTTGAGCCTAAAGAATTTAAAGCCGAGGTATAAGTAGGTCTTGGGAGCTAAAATTTAATTAGCAAGTAATAAAGGGGGGGATGAAGAAAATGGGGGTGAAAATTAATTAAATAAATAAATAATTTAATGAAGGATTAAATTATTTAAAATGTTAATTGTTGGCTAAGTACAAAACTTGATAATTTGGAACTTAGAACAAAAAGGGGAAACTTAAATATGAAAGGAATGTGAAACATAGAAGGGAATCTACTGTAGAGAACTTTCTAATTTCGAACTCAACAAGTCTTTAAGAAAGGCATCAATCATTAAGGGAATGTAAAGGAAGAAAGGGACACTGAGTTGTGTTTTTAAGAATGCTTTTAGGAGGGTGAGGGAAATTGGAATTTTAAATTAATTAATTAAATAAATTTCTGGTGCAACTAAGGGATCGGGGGATAAGTGTACGGGGGAGAATTTTCCTAATGATAAATTAATAAAAATAATTCAATGTGCATTTGGAAACAAGTAACTAATAAAACTCTATAAAATAAATGGAAGAGGAGGGGAAGGGATCACGTCTGGTAGGCGAAAAGTTACACTGTCGATATTTTTCTTGACTGATTTTTATCATGGGAGTTGGGATGCCAAGCTCGGATAGAGAGTCGTAGCTCGACCTTCCAAGGTGAGATGGGAGCTAGCTTTCTCTGATTTGTTTGTGTGGCCCCTTTGCGGCTCGGGGGGATCAGGGGGAAGAAGAGTACCCTTAGCGTTGGCTTGGAGGTACCGGTGAGGTCTCAACAATTAACAAGTGGGAGAGAGGAGGATCGCCATCAGTCGAGGACATTAGCAAGCCAACGTTGGTTATGGTAATCATGTTTAATATGTCAAGAGTATTAAAATTTAATTTCATCCTTGTATGGTGATGGTTTCAGATAAAATTTCATTGCACTGAGTTTTCTTGTAATGTATTGCTACGGTGATTGTATCATTTAGTTTGCAAGTCTTGGTTTATAATTTTAGTATGATAGAAGTAAAAGAAAAACTATTCTAGATATTTATACACATATATGGGGTATTCTCACCGTTTGATTGCGTTATTCTCTACATCTCTTTTTGGTGTAAAAATTTCCCAACACCCTTGTTGCATGTTCTCTACGTTTGGAAGAGTCCTCATTACAATGCCCATATCCCCCTTTTTCCCAGCGCATTCTTATTTCATCACTTATCCATTTATGCTTCCTAGCACAACAAAAGTTTACCTTCTTTCAATGATTTTTCTTCCTCTTGCTAAACAAATTTTAGTCGCCAACGTACAAAGTCTTTCACATCCCAACTCACACTTGATTACTGGAGGAGAACCAAGTGCCTATCAAAACCCCCTCTACTCTCCAGCGTAGTCCAAAAATCTGAATCTATTGCAAGAGGAATGTGCTTCTTGAGGTAATCATAAGTTCCTCTCCTCCTTAAGGGTATTTCACCAGTTTTGTCGGTGAGGTGATACCTTAGCTAGACACTTCTTTTTTGAATGGTCCTGAAGGAACTGACAGTAAACCAAACTGTGTTGTATATCATGGCGGGGATGATCATAAATCAACCGAGATGGGACTTGACCTCTAAGCCGCGCAAAACCATTGGAACGATGATCTTCCCATGGTATCTCTAGGTTCCGACCGGACTAATTCAGTTAATTTCTCCTCGCTCGAATGGTGATCCTGAACCTCCTTCCCAACATTTGATTGCTTGACTATTGATTTTGTTCTTCGTAGACCCCTAAAAACTCTACGTTGGTTTGTTGTTAAATAAAGGAACCCATTTGAGTTGTAACCCCCTATTCTCTGCATTTTATTAAACAAACTATTTTTTTCTCCTCTTCATTGCATGGCAGATTTCCAGGAAAGACCCTCTCTACTTTTTGTTGATCGATCTATATTTTCTCCTCTTCCTTGCATGGTGAGTTTGCAGGAAAACCCTCTCTTCATTGTTGAAACTAGATTTCGATTTCATCCCTTGAAGTCTCTTCTTGTGAGAAGGATGCCTTGACAGTTTTGTTTCCGGATGTGCCTATTCGACGTTCTCTTGAATAATTTTCTCTGAGTTTGGCACATAAATCCTCCCAGCCCGTTAATACCGCCTGACTACATCCCCAACAACACTGATTTGGTAAATCAACCTTTCAGTGAATTTAAATCCCTGTCCTTCACCAGATACTTTCTCCACTACCTTAGTACACCTGTCTGATTTTTTGGGAGCGGTCTCTTGTGGAACCTTCCCATGGAGGTAAGAGGACTTTATCCCTTTGTCTCTTGAGCATAGAAACATGCACAAAGGGGGCTTATGAATTATTATCTTGGGCATTTCTACTTAGTTCTCATGTTCTTGTGAGATAGTGGAGACTAAGGGACCTAAATGTACAAAAATACACTTTCTTCCTAGTAAGCACTTAGCCTTTTGCCTTGTATCAAACTTACTAAAGGAAAATTCTTTCTGCCACATCCCTTCTTATTAGAACCTTAAATGAATTATTTAAGCTTGTAATAAATAGATTATTGTAAATTATTTAATGGTGATTCATTTAATTCATATTGATTATTCATGCTTCACAAAAGAACCGTGGTTCTATGTTTAAATCAATATTTAGATCGCACACACACCTTGAATTCAAGTTGTTTTGTTAATTGCATGCCTTGAATTTAAATAGTTGGTTTCTTTTGCGCTATGAATTAAAGTGGAAATTTACCTTGCGCATTTTAAATTAAAGTTGATTACTCTTGTGCCATTAAATTAATGTAGACAATTAATTGATTAAGGTTTTATAACCTCTTGTGCCATCTAAAGTACGTCATTCACTCTCGTGCTTCTAGATTAATGAATGACATATGTTGTTTAGGCATTTTAGCTCTTGTGCCGGTTAATTTTTAGATGAGAACCTTTGCGCCATGGATCATGCTGTGATAACGTAATAAGATTATTGGCATGATTTATTATTGTTGAGGTATTTTTAGTTATGTGTTTGGATTTCATTTGCACAATAAAATAAAGTTGACTACATTGTGCCTTATCTTATGTCTCTGTAGGATGGTTTAGTAATGATTCTCTTACGCCTTCGATTATAAATTGGCAATTACCTTGTGCCTTGATTAAATGTGATGTATGGATTATGGTGGATTTAGTTTACTAATTGCGCGATAAAATCAATTGATTACGCTTTCGATTACTCACATGCAAAGTAACTATGTGGATGAAGGAACTCATAAGTGCTTATATTAACTTCACACATTTTAATGATGTTTATTTATGTCCAATTCAGTACTTGGATCACATGTGCATCTTGGATGCTAATGATTATTTGTGATTGAATTTAATTGATTGAATTCCTCGCACATTGAATCTATTCGATAATTATTGGCGCCATGGATTACTGTGATTAATTTTGGGATGATTGTGTGCTTTTGTTAGTGAGGATGCATGCTTAAATTGAACGAATGAGATTAAATGCATTCTTGATTAGTCTATAGTGTAATGTTTAGCTTTTACTTTTCTTGTGCACATTGAAAAATTTAACGTAATAAATGATTGTGGGATAATTACTTCTTGTGCAAAATGAAAATTCAATTTAATGAATGGTGGTTGGTTTTTACTTCTTGCGCCATGAAAAAAAATTATTGTAATGAATGATGGTTTAGATGTCATAATCCCCACATGCCTTGGAATTTTGTTGAGTTGTGCTGACTACACTACACCTTAATTATGTTGTGGATGACTCATTAGTCATTAGTTTTCTCTCACACTTTAATTAAGTTGTCCTGTGAATGTTATGGAATTGTTTACTCTAGTGCGCAATGAATATTTAAATAGTGAGATATGTGATTGATGTGTCGATGATGTTTCTCTTATTATGATGTTTAATTTCCTAATGAAGCACTAAAAGAAAAAGAAAAATTGACTTGTTGTACGTCGCTTCTTGTCGTAACGGTGGGGTTGTTACATATGGTATAAGAGCGGGTTCAACCCTGTGACTGTGGACAGGCATGACTTCCATTGAATTAAGCCATCGATTTTTACTCAGCACTAATTAAATTATTAACTTGTCTTTGTGGTAATCACGGTTAGAGGACGTTGTAGATATTCACGACATGGTGCCAGGGGAGGAGGCACGACGCCTCCAGTAGCACCCACGCTAGAGGGTTCCAACCCCCAAGGAGAAGAATAAGTCCTAAGCATGAGCATATTTATGCATGGGATGCGTTGGGTCTGACAGGGTCCCTCAAGGGAAATGTCAGAGGCCTTGACTAACCGTCTCTACTGAGATAAGGCTAGGAGCCTGTATCCCTGAGGGTCCATAGTGTGCCCCAACCAGTACTGGTAGATTTTAAGAAAAACTTGTGAGGGTTAAGTTCCCGAGTCCATAAGTTCCACAATGGCTCAGTCGTCGAGTCATGGATAGAGAGCTAAGCGTTATGATTCACACTTTGCTATTTCAACCTCCAACAAGAAGGTCCGCATAGGTGGTCTTTAGCTAAAGGGGAGCGCTCTTCTATGGAGGAAGACACCCCTACCTCAACTAAACATGTCCATTGAATCCTTGTTAGGGAAATGGTTCGAGGAGCGATTCCAGGATAAGTAATTGTCAAAGGAATTCTTTGAGCGCTAGATGGATGAGTTCAACGGCTTACGATAGGGTGGTTGTATGGTGCCAAATTATGAGACCAAATTTATGGAGCTACTTCAGTATGCCCCATAGCTGAACACGGAGAAGTTGGAGATCATTCAGTTTGTGATCGTCCTCAAATCCAAATTTTGTGCGAAGGTGAGGATCTAAATTCCTCATACGTTCCACAATGCAGTCCAGTAGGACTTGTTATCACTCAGTTTGTAGTCTAGGTCAAGTATCTTAAAAGTAAAGGTCAAATTGGCGTAACAGGAGCTTCCCCACCCACTGTCACCTCGATGGGGGGCTTTTTCTATTTAGGGTGGCTAATCCCAAGGGAGATGTCCCTGGCAATCTGGGGTTTTGAAAGGACAAAGGTTCTAAAGGATCAAGATGAGTTTTCCCTTCACAGATTACTGCCAATAGGATAGTCATGAAGAAGACAAACCACAGTAGAAGCACCTATTTGCGAGACAAGGCAACAATAAACTAAAATGTGCAACAGTGGTTAGTACTTCAAAAATTAATGACTATCTTTATTATATATGAGCACTTATAACATTAATTATTGACGAAGTTAATCATTGCAATAAAGTCTATGACTTATAATATCAGTTCTTCAATAAATACAAAATGATATAGCATCAATATAGATAATCAATCTTTGAATTAACACAATGCTTTAGATATCATTAAATTCTCACATATGACAAATTTGTTGCGTCACTATACTAGAGGTGACGTCAGCCTAGTTCTAGGTTAGTTTTCTAGACAATGAGATGGACGTTTTGCAAAATAGGCCAATGAAATTAATCTACACATCAAAGTCTATGACTTGGTGACCTAGCCACAACTTTTATACCAAACAAGAGTTCAAAAAAGGCATGACGTCATCATAAGTCTAGGGTTAGTGAGACGTTAGGGTTAGTTAGGGTTTCAAATTTGAGAAGTTTGAAAAGGTTGTTTTAATACAATAGACTCGGCGTTGGATAATTATACTAGTGCCTTAGGGTATAATGGAGTCAAGGAACAAGGCTAAAGTCTCGGGAGAATCTAAATTTAAGGACAAGAGGGTTAGGCTTTCTAGTGCTGCAATGGCAGGGCCACAAAGTCAAAACCCTAAGGGGAG